>JABFPH010000006.1:0-21502 GCA_022817485.1 Elgonia sp. ZL-2020 | reverse complement strand
TTATATTCAATTAATTAAAACATTGGAGAAAAAAAGTAAGTCGTTGTTTACCCAATATGTATTTAAAATATTTGTTATCATCATTCTGTGAATCTTGGAAGATCCTTGGGCATTAGAGGGTTAAAAATCTTAATCTATTTTCTTAATTACAGTTCATTTTGTTTTAAATTTGATGGTGTATTTGAAACATTATATTTAATAATATTATGAGCTATGAGTCACAAAACCCTTGGCTAGCCCCGTTTTTTTTAACAGATCTTTTATAACCGAAACATTGAAAAATAAATTACTATGTTTTCTATGTTTTTAATATAATATAATGCAG
Source organism: Elgonia sp. ZL-2020 (assembly GCA_022817485.1). Classification (NCBI taxonomy): domain Eukaryota; kingdom Metazoa; phylum Arthropoda; class Insecta; order Hymenoptera; family Scelionidae; genus Elgonia; species Elgonia sp. ZL-2020. The sequence goes on along the minus strand of JABFPH010000006.1, from coordinate 21,177 downwards.
AATAAGTTGAAATGTCATTTTTGTATATAAATTTTATATGACTTATGTTAACTCATTGTACCCCGTACTATATCCTGTTATTCACAATTTAAAATATTTTCACTCTATCGAAAGTAATCGCTCATGTACGAATAGTGTTTAAATGCTACACTTACTCATACTTACTATTCCAACTATATACCGATGATAATTGAAGCAGTTTACGGCACATTGAGCTAAATAATATATAATTTACTTATATAAAAGAAATGCTAATAACTAAAATTGAAAGAACACAATTCAGCTTTAATTACTGATAGAATTCATATATCAATCGCAGATAGTTGATTTCATTATAAATTATTCATACGTGACGGTTCCGTAGTATTTGCAAAATTGTCATTTATATAAGTAATCACTAATTTGCTGAATTTAGTATTATTAGTTACAAAAATAAACAGTTAAATTTTCATACTTATAAATGAAATTTACTTATTGAATATAACTTATAGTCATAAATGTTTAAAAGTATGCTTATTATTATTAGTATAATAATTATAAAATTTATCATAGTAATAACGGAAAATATATAATTCGGTTTTTAAGGTTTTGATATTAAATAAGGGGTCAAGTACAGTTTACAGATTTATATTGTAATTATAAAACTAAGCTAAAAAATATAACAAAATTGGAAATAAAAAAATATTGGAATACTGCATAAAAAAGATGTGAAATCATTGAATTTTATTTTATTTTATTTAGTAATATTATTGGCTTTTAAGTAATCCAATTGTTGAGCTAATAAAAAATAAGATCGTTATGTATTTTATAGAAAAATGTTTTTATATGTCTTAAAATTAAGATGAGAGCATCAGTATGCAGTTGGACACTTTCAGTGCAGTAAGACATACCACGCTGTTCAAATCTTCAAGACATATACAACATAGTCGGTGTTAATTAATCATAATCAAAATATAAGATTTATAAAGAGACATGTAATAAGATACTTAAAAAAATGTTTAATCACTAAACATTAATATCATAACATTCTGTTTAGCTTGAATTCATTTTCCTAAAATAATACTACAATTTATTGGTCTAACTTGCTAAATAAAATAAAGCTAAATGTGCAAAAGAATTTCCACGTTTTCTGACATGATCATTCATTTAGATTCAAATATCGGGCCACGCTTGCATACACATAATTTGATTTATGGATTATATTGTGGGTAAAAATTATTTAGCGAAATTAAACAGCCACTAGTTTTGCAAAAGCATATAAATGTATCGCACTGACTATGGCTTCTTAAAGTTTTGGGACAAAATATCTGCCACACGGACGAAAATATATGTTTAAAATATATATTTTATATATTTTCAGTATATATTTCTTATGCGTAACAAGTTGCCCATATATTTATATGTAAAATATATATTGGAAATATATATTATATATATTTTATGTTTATATTTTTTATATATTTTTTATATATTTTCTATACATTTCGTACATATCATCATATATATTTTACATATATTTTTTATATATTTTGCATATAATTTTTATATATCTTAAATGTATTTTTTTATATGTATTTTATATATAGAAAATATATATATAATATGTATACTTTTTATATATTATATACATTTTTTATATATATTTTATATATATTTTCTATATATTTCGTACATATATCATTATATATATCTTACTTATATTTTTTTTATATTTTTATATGTATTTTATATATATTTTCTATATATTTCGTACATATCATTATATAACCTGAAATTTTTACTGCACTGTCTAGTATAAAATTCATATTTGTTTAACCAATAGTCCGAAATTACTCGAAAATGTATTAAAATGTTCAAGATTATTTTTCTCCATGTAACTATAATCAGAATAAATAAATAAAATTAGACTACAGTGGTTTTACACATAAACAATTGTAATTCAGAACTTAACTTTATTCGATTGGGGTTGTCGTAATAATTAGGTCAACGAATTCATTTATAAAATTTTTATTCAACAAAATTACTTCGAAATACACTAATAATAATTATTTACATTTTCAGTTTTTCCAGTCACTATATAAGTCACTCTTTTACATACACTAAATATACTTCAATTGTTGCAAAAACAACAAACACAATAAAGCTAGGTTAGGTTAATTCGATAATACAAAAAAGTCGTTACATCCACATAAACACATATTTTGGACACTTAACTTCTGATAAACTGCAAAAGCACTTTTCAACTATACAAATTTAAACCCGAAAACAAATTTCGACAAACTATACTTCTATTAATAATTGCAAACACAATGACAAACAACAACTATTACTAAGACACGTCCAGACACGTCGTATCGCATTAGTCTAATGACTAGATGGCTGTCTGCGTCTGGTCATTAGATATACGACCACCGACGCCATCTTAGTGAAGATGGCGTTGCGGTTCCATCAAGTTTCGATTTAATTTGAAGTTAAACCAAAGAACTCTTATTAAATACATTTAACAATTATGAATATCAATTTGATAATTTTTTTCATAAAAGAAGTTTTAAATAGTTACTATTAATGAATATTTTTTTCATACGTATTTTGATGATAATTCAATTTATATTTATATATATATAATATTATAAAAATAGTTAAATGAGTTTTCTAAAAGTACCCATATTATATAAAATTAGAATTTGTTTTTAGGAAACAAAATATTTTTAAAGCGAAATAAAAGAATGAATTTAAATATTTTTATTATTTTAAACATAAATACTAAAAGTTTTTAAATCTTTTACATTTGTTATTTAATTAGAAGAGTTTTAAATATTAATTTTGGAAGTATTTAACTTTAATTAAATGTATTATTGATGAGTTCTGTTTTGGTATCCCCTATATTATATTTTTAATGTTATAACCTATCCTGATATGATAAACATTTATAATTATATTCTGAACAGTGTGAAACTGCGTGCCTTTATAATGAATGAATGAATTATAAATATATCATCATCTATGTATTAGATTTAGACATATTACTACAATTACTATTTTAATCTATGTTTCAACTAATTATTAATTAATATAATGTATCAGAACTCTCCTCTGTATGGACTTAGATCCACAAACAGTTGTAAATAAATAATAATAAATGTATTATTTTAATTATGAAAAATTTTTATAATCTTTTAAAAAATTTGTGTAAAATTTTAAACTTATTAAATTTTTTAAACGTTTTTTAAAATATAAAAAATTGTTTATAATATTGAAAATTATGAAAAATATTGATAATTTTAAGAAATATTACAAATTTCTCTCGGTGTCTTGATTACACAAATTTTCTTTTTATTAACAAATCTATTGTTTATACGTTTTGTTAAATGTTACAAAATTCTTACTGTACAGAATTATTAAAGCTTAAAAAAATTTTGTTAAAAACTAAATTCAAAATACATGCGGATATATATAATTTAAATATATTTTTAACATAGATATAAATTATATATATAATATATATGCAATTTATATTTTCTTTATATTTAGAAAATATATATTTACGTATATATTTAAATTATATGTGAAATACATATTTTAGATATATTTTAGTAAATGTATTTTGTTTATATGTATCAAATATATACGAAATATATACAAAATATATATAAAAATATATGTGAAACTATAAACTCTAAATATATTTATATTATGTATATAAATTATAAAAAATGTATAAGTAAAATATATTTCTTATATATGCTGAACATATATATTTTTGTAAACATAAAAAATATATATTTAATATAAAATATATATATAAAAAATAAATTTAAAATACATGCGGATATATATAATTTAAATATATTTTCAACATAGATATAAATTATATATATAATATATGCAATTTATATTTTCTTTATATATATTTAGAAAATATATATTTACGTATATATTTAAATTATACAGTAGAACTTATTATGAGGCCTATTATGGGGTGAGAGGAGAAGAAATATAAAGGGGAATAGGCCTCGTCACACGGCCCCCACCAAAGTATAGTCCAATATCAGATATAGTAATGAATTTGACTGATTTGATGGAGGGGGCTCGTCACACTGCCCCCACCAATGTATAGTCCAATATCAGATATAGTAATAAATTCGACTGATTTGATGGAGGGGGTCATATCTTAGTACACATAATACATGTGTATACTAGCTATGTATGTATTAGTAGGCCTCGATTAACGTGCTTCAAAACAAGTTCTACTGTACTTAATGTTTACATTAAGTATTATTAAACGAAAATATAATAAAATTGTAGACAAAAGACTTAAGAATCGAAAATTACTATCATGAATATAATTTCATTGTCGGGTAATTATATAAAAATACATATTAGATCAGAAAGTAGATTCTTCTGGTTATCGATAATATGTAGGCAATAATATGGCTTCTTTTTACAAATGAAGTTGATGTTTTCATATGTAGATTTTAATTGTTACTGTTCTGAACTATAGTATTTTCAAAAGTAATGTGTTCAAAATATTTCTGAATGTTTACACTTTTTATTAATATTATAAATTTTTCAAAAAACAGTATTCATATTAAAATATCATAACTTTGATTTCGAAAATCTCGGAAACCGGTACCGTAACGAAATACGGTGAAACTACCTTATCTATCAAAAGTTTTCAAAATTTTTTTCTGAAATTTTCCTAGAAATATTTTCACCGGGGTAAATTATGTATTTTTGTTGTTATCAAGGAAAGTTTCTTTTGTTGAAAAAAACTTCATTACAAACATTTTTGGTTTTCCATTAACCCTTTCATTTCAATCTTACTCTATAGCTATAATAATCGCGAATTTCCTTATTATGTACAGCTTTTATATGAGCAAATTAAGCAATTTTTGCATAAAAAATTTCTAGGTTATTTTTTTTTTAGTTTTTTGCAATAACTAATTTTGTTTAATAAAAAAAATAGTGTAGTAAATTTAATGAATATATAATATTGTCTGTTATGAAAATCTTAAAACTAATTTGATTAACATAATGAAAAAAGAATTTTAAATTTTCTTGATTATGTACAAATTAAAGTACACGGGCACTGAAAGGGTTAAAAAGTTGATTACCAATCAATAATGTAAATTTTATTTAAAAAAAGGAAATTCTCAATGGCTATTAAAATTTTTATGTAATTTTTTTTTTTTTTTTTTATTAAAAATAACTTTTTATTGTTTTTTATTGAAATGCTGGTGATGATGTTTGAAATATTTAAATTGTGCAAATAATTTGACAAAATCTATTTAGAAGTAAACAGGAAGAAAGGTTGATTGATAATAAATTCTCAATTCATTATATTTCTTTTTATAAATTTTTATTACAAATAAATTTGCGTAGTTACAAATATTAACATATTTTCCATTGCTTATATTTTACAGAAAAACCTATTTCTTAATCTGGTCCTTCTTAAGGGGTTATATACACCTGCAAGGCGAAAAAAATGGCAATATTTGGGATTTTTTTTTGTCTGAAACAAAACAATACTTTTAAAATCCGTTTTCACCCGTTTATTGTGTGTATATTGAACTATTGAAAACAATTTTTTTAATATTAAAAAGATAGTCCTGGTGCTCCACCCGGGCGTTCCCTGGAGATGGTGTTTTTAAAAGCACTTTTTGCGGTGACAGTTTCCTAGGCCAGAGAAATTATCTGAAATCAAAAATTCCAATTAGACTTAACATTTAATAATAAAAACTAGTTATTAATCTAAGGATTAGGGAAAACAATTTTTTTTTGACAAAATGGCGGACTTGCAAAGTCAAGTAGTTGTTTATCTTGGCTGTCAAAAAAATTTTTTTTACCTAATCCTTAGATTAATAACTAGTTTTTATTATTAAATGTTAAGTCTAATTAGAATTTTTGATTTCAGATAATTTCTCTGGCCTAGGAAGCTGTTACCGCAAAAAGTGTTTTTAAATACACCATCTCCAGGGAGCGCCCGGGTGAAGCATCAGGACTATCTTTTTAATATTAAAAAATTTTTTTCAATAGTTCAATGTACACACAATAAACTGGTGAAAACGGATTTTAAAAATATTGTTTAGTTTCAGAGAAAAATAATCCCAAAGTTTGCCATTTTTTCGCCTAGCAGGTATGTATATAACCCCTTAAGGTGATAATTCAAGTGACTGTAGTTGTACAAATTTTTTGTTGGATTCACAGCCAAAACTAGTAAACAAAATTGAATACAAAAAGTATACCTATGGCATATTCGGAAAACAGTTCACTATGAATTTAAAAAATGTTGTCTTTTTTTTATTTCAATTTTAATGCATGAAAAAGACAAACTACTATTCAGATTCATTGTCAATTTTTTCGACATTTAATTTTTGCTATTTGTCATTTTTTCAATTTATATACGATTGGTAGAGTTTTTTTTATTTAATTTTATTGAGTAGTTTTGCCTGGAAAATTGACAACAATTTTGAAGTGATACAAACGCCTTAAAATAGTCATATGTACATACTTAACATTATTATCATCTAGTCATCATTATGATTGAGATCGAAAACTTACAAAACAATCAAGATATTAGCTCGGATAAGTGTTCAGTATTATATTATATTATAACTCATATTTTTTTTCAATGCAAATTCACAAAGTGTTTCATCAAAAATATGTATTGTAATATATAATATAAACTGTCGACTAGTTATACACAAAGTAACTAACATGAATCTAATAGACAGACTAATATAAAAGATTTAAAAAATTTCCAAGAAGGTTTTATTGTGTACAAATGTATTGGAGTTCAGTCGCAAATTTAAATCTTAAATGCTATTGGAGCTCCGAATGAGCTTCTAACACAAAATTATAATGTAATTATCAAAATTGAGATTAAATTTCTATTTCAGATCCATAAACAATGTGGTAAGTGTTATCTAAACATTATCATAATTTGATCAAGCAGAATTGTCGCCGTATATTAAAATTGATATGAATAAAAATATATTTCATGCCTTAAATTTCCTTCTGTATATAATTAAAACTAACTTCTACATTTATAAAAAATATTTATATGTGTACATATATAAATGAATTAGCAAATGTTTCAAATGTATTAACAAATATAATTTCTAACTTAGATGAAAACTTATTAATGAGTCCCTATATTGGTAAAAATAAAATAAAATGCACATTTGGCACAAAAATTTTGTACTTTTCTAATTTTTCTAACTAAATCTAATCCTAATCCTAAATATTTTTAATAATCTATCTACAATCTAAAACGTAGGAAATGTTTAAAAAAGTCAAAAGAATCTAAAGATCAACGCAATATGATAATATGAAGCAATGTAACTATTTTGACTAACTATAACAATTAGTTAAAATAATTCTAAACAATATTATATATCAAAAATTCTTATTTAATCTGGCCTGTTCTCTTCTCCGTCTGTATTCTTCTAGAGCATTATCGAAGTTACTCGGTGCCGGTTCAACGTAACGATGAAGTGTTGCATTTTCTCCTCCTTTGGCATCTGTAATAAAATGTATATAATTAATAAAGTTCAACATCTAAATAAATTTTCATATTTATAGTTTAAAGTTTAAAATGAATTTAAATGCGATCTAAGAATAAACATTCATCCATTGTGCCATTATTCAAATTAAATAATAACTTCAAAAATTCTCTAATGAACTCGTAGACAATAAAACACGATTGTCTTTAATTACATTTAAGTCTGGAATAACAGTTATAAATACATACCTAAATCAGAGTAATTCACTTTGCAAAAATGTTGCGTAAGAGAAGGCGTAGAATAAGCAGACGATCTGGACTCGCCACGGGAATATGGCCTTGGATAATTTGGAGACTGCATTTGTCTCGAAGAATTTCTATAACTGGAATTATGACTTCCGTAACGATTTCTGTCGTCATAATACCTCGAGTTATTAGTGCAGCGCCTTTTTCTCATTTGGCCGTTATCCCTGTAGTATCTATTACCATAACGACGATCGCAGCTGTCGCTGCTGCTACGACTATAATTGTTTCTGCTGGAGATTCTGCTGGAGCTACTTCGGCTACGACTTCGGCTGCGGCTGCGACTTCGTTTCCGTTTCTCTAGACGAGAATAACGATTCAACCTCTCAGAGTTGCTGTTGGAACTGCTGGGCCTGCTAAGATCAGGATTACTACTAGAGTTAGGCGAACTACCACAATTACTCATCTTTCTCGCCTCCAACTGCTTTTCTTTTTCATCAACCTCCGCGGCATAACGTAACATGCGATCAAAGGGGTTGTTTCTCTGGCTCCGTCGTTGGTTTCTTTCTATTTGTTTCTCCCTAGTGTTTACTTGTATTTTCCGATTGTTTTCGACAACGGGAACCTCTTCAATCTTTATATAACCTACTTCTTCTATGAACGGTTTGATAGAGTTTGAAGAAACCGGTTTGGATGGATTTGATGAGCTTTTTTGAACAAGTTGACTATAAGCGGAAGTTGTTGCTATAGATACAGGAGGAGAGACTGAAGTGATTTTGGGTGAATTTTTTAACAATTTATTACCAATTTTGCATGGAACGGAAGTTGTATTTATTTCAGGAGTAATTGAAATGGTTTTGGGTGGATTTGACAACATATTCTGCTCAAGTAGGGATGAAAAAGAAACTGTCGCAGTATGTACAGGATTACTTGAAGTGATTTCCGAGGAGTTTGTTGAGATTTTCTTATTAATTTGGCACGGAATGGAAGTAATTGGAATGGTTTTTGGTGGATTTATTAACATATTCTGCTCAAGTAGGGATGAAAAAGACACTGTCGCAGTAGGTACAGGAGGACTTGAAGTGACTTTCGGTGAGTTTTTTGAGATTTTCTTATTACTTTGGCACGGAATGGAAGTTGTACTTAATACAGGAGTAATTGGAATGGTTTTTGGTGGATTTATAAACATTTCCTGCTCAATTTGGGACGAAACAGAAATTTTTTCGGTGGATACAGGAGGGTTTACAGTAATTTTCGGTGGATTTGTTAAAAGTTTATCAGTTTGGCATGAAACGGGAATTGTAGCAGTGGAAGAAACTATATCAGATAAAGTAATTGTCGCTCTTTCTGCTGATGGTTGCGATTTTTTAAGCACAGAAACCATATTCGAACCATTTCGTTTCTTAACGGTAGGTTTCTTTTTCTTCTGCAAGTTCTTCATTTCATTTTCATCAATAAAAAATGGTAGACGTATATCTATAAAATGCGGACCCTTCCGAACTTCTGCAGGTTTTTCTGTCAAGCTGCCTGGTTTAACAGGCAATTTAACTGGTTTAACCGGTGAGTTGACTGACTTATCCGGCATGATAACTGGTTTCTTCGGCAAGTTCTCTGGTTTCTTCGGCAAGTTCTCTGATTTTTTCGGCAAGTTCTCGGATTTCTTGGGCAAGTTCTTTGATTTCTTTGACAAATTGACAGATTTATTCGGCAATTTGACTGATCTAACCGGTAAGTTGTCTTGTTTAACAGTCAATTCAACTGTTTCAACAGGCATGTCGTTTGCTCTAACCGGCAAGTTATCTGGATTCTGTGGTAAGTTGGCTGGGTTTTCTGTGACAATATTTGACTGAGGAGATGTGGATTCTTTTACGGGAGGAAGACTTAATTTTTCTGTCAATTCTTCATTTATTTTTTTTCCTCCTGCAGGTAAACAGTAGTCGACTTCAAGGTTTACCATTTTGACCCTTAACAACTTGTCTGTTGACGGGTGTAACCTTTGTTTTTTAGAATTGAAGAGCAAATTGTCCTTTACAATTTCTTCTGTTCGCTTTTTGGACTTGTTTACTAAAGATTCATCTTTTGTTTGGTTTTTTAAATTGTTTCTTAATACTTCTCCTGATTGTGTTTTGGATTTTGATTTTTTTCCGTTTTCTTGATTCGGAACAGGAATTACCCGAGTTTTGGGCTTTTTGTTGCACTGCATCTTAGCTCTTATTTTCGCAGATATTTGGGCACTTTTCTCGTCATCTGTAAATAAACATACAATATTACATTTAGATAAATTTAGTTTTTTCAGTTTTTTAAATAGTACTGTCAAATAAATTTTAGTCCATCTTAAATTATTTTTATTAAACAATTCTTTTTAATTTAAAAATAAATAAATGTAAATAATTGTTTAAAAATTATTACACGTTCGAGGTTATATTTTTTGATAGTTTGGCGAAGAAATATCAGCAAAAGATCTACACAATAATTTTAAAGTACAGTGGTGAAAACTAAAGAACAGTGATAAAATCCATATTTAGCTTCATCATTGTTTTTCAATATCTTCCAACCACTTGCAAATAAGTAACAAATGGTTAGTGTGATTGACAAATCGATGCTTGACACAAACGTATCCTTTTTCATTTATCTTTATTTTTACGTTTAAATCTTTTATATTATCTTCTTTCTATTTTTATAAAAGGTCATTTTGTCCGTCTTAACCATAGATATACTTTTTGGTGCTGAACCACGTTTTGCAAAGAAATAACAAAATATTTATTAATTCGACATCATAATGATAATAATTTTAAACACTTGCAATTCTGCTTACCTGATAATTTGAAGTGCAACTTGCTTTCCAGTGTTATTCCAGAATTTTTATGTATTGTCATCTTAATAGGTGTTCCTGCTATAACAAAAAAAAGAATATTCATTTATAAAAATTATCAATATCTAATAAAAAAAAAATTCAGACAAAATAATTCTACACGTACATAAATTTATTTTTATTTTAATTTTGTAAAAAAATATTAAAATCATCACTGTATAAAAAATATTTCGAATTGCGTATCTTATAAGTTAAAATGTAATTTATCATATTAAACAATGACTAATTTTTACTTACGTTGTCTTTCAGGTAGGTTTTTTTCTTCAGTTATTTCTCCACATTTCCCTTCCTCCGTTTGTTGTACAGGTACATTATGCTCGAAACTGAGTCGAGATAGATCAAGTTGATCTGGATAGCATGAGTATCCTTCAATCTCATCGAAGACTATGTTGTCCTCGATGATCTTGGGACCCGCTTTGCAGGCTTCTTCTAGGTTGTCATTCACATCCGCCGTCATCATCGTGGGACCCTCTGTGCAGTCTTCTAGGATCTTATCAATATCAATAATTTGCATCCACTGCTGATATTGAACATCCTTGAATCAAAATTAAGATCAGTTGATATTTGTTTTTATACAGATAAAAATTTTTCTTAATTTGTTAATGCATATGGAATACCGTATACGTCTGCCAGATCATGACTGGGTAATTGCTCCTTCTCATAAACTAATCTCATAAACCTTCCGTATATGCTGGGATACAAGTACAAAAAAAAAATCGAAAGACCTGATGCATTGACATATGTCGGACCTATATTATATATAGCTATCAGATCCGGAAAACATTCATCGTCAACTGCATATTCTCATGCAGAATTTAGATGTTGAAAAATTATTTAATATTCCGGAATTTGCTGATATCATTAAAAATAATCATGGCGATTTCAAATCTGTGGGTATTATAACAGTAGATGGTGGACCAGACGAAAATCCCAGGTACCAAAAAGTGATTTAGACAGCTATTCATCATTTTGTAGACAAAAATTTAGATGCACTGTTTATTGCATGCAATATGCACCCGGTCGCAGTGCTTATAATCGCGTTGAAAGAAGAATGGCTCCACTAAGTAAAGAATTAAGTGGTGTCATTCATCCTCATGATCATTTTGGTACCCATTTAGATCATAAAGGGGAAACAATGGATAATGAATTAGAAAAAGAAAATTTTATGCATGCTGGACAACTTTTAGCTGAAATCTAGTCTTAAATTAAAATAGATAAATTTCCTGTAATTAGTGAGTATATTGTTCCTGATAACTCTGAATTAAATGCTGTTTTACTAAAACAGAAAGATTATAATTGGCAAAGCAAACATGTAAGAAGTAGTCAGTATTTTATACAAATAGTAAAATGTAAAGATGAAACATGTTGTGGACAATTTCGAAGCTCTATTCTTCATATTTTACCAAAACTTTTTTGCAAAAATCATTTTCATTTTTGCAAATGATACAGTCATTTCTTATAGGAAACTATTTTTAAAATGTATAAAGAAATACCTTACGATATTTCATGTCCTTCACAAAAAAAGAATATAGAGCAGAAAATTTGTTCAAAATGTGGAATCTATACTGCGTCATTTGTTTACCTTAAACACCATAAAAACGTATGTGATTGATCTCAATCAATCAAAATAGTGCGTCCCGTTCGAATTGCTGCTAAAAGACAAAAAGAACTTTTAGCAGTAATTCGTTATATTGAAGAAAATGAAGAGGCTGAATGGATAGATGATGATCTTATCGAAGATAATATAGTCATTCCGAAATTCGAAACAAAAACTAACTCAGTTGAAATTATAACAACTGAGAAACATTTACAATCACCATGGGAATAAATGAAAGAAAATTGAATTTAATTTTCTTTCTTTTCTTTTTTTTCTAACTATAATAATCGAATTTTCTTAATATATGTACAGATTATATATGTCATACCTAATTAAGTAATTTTTGCATAAACAAATTTTAGGTTATTTTTTTCATTTTTTTGCAATAACTAATTTTGTTATTATAAAAAATTGTAAATTTTACATTTTAACAATAATTTGATGAATATATAATATTGTCTGTCATGAAAATCTTAAAATTAGTTTGATTAACATAATGAAAAAAAAATTCGACATTTTCTTCATTATGTACAAAATATTGTACACGATTACTGAAAGGGTTAAATAAGGATATGCAATCTTTGTATAATATCTGTGGTTTTGAGATAAAACTAGTTAGGTCACTTTTTTTATGATTTCGAGTTATTAAGTTTAAAGTTTTGCAAATCAACTTTGTGTATATACGTTGAAATGGCTTGAAATTTCTATCAAATATTAATTATATCGACATAAAAAGTGTATGAAACATGGTGAATGTGTTAACACGTGATTCAGTTAGCTAGAAATGATAGAAAATCATATAACTGGTTTTTCCACAAAAAAGTCAAATAACTGATTTTTCCTCAAAAAACAAAAAATTGAGTATTATTTTATAATTACAATCCAGTGATTGCGTTTTCAATTTATTTATATGTTTGTACTTTATAATTTAGAACTTTAATCGAATTTAACGTTGTGACCCAGCCTGGCGCGCCGCCGTGGGCCAGGCAACTTATTACGCGGCTGAAAAATCCGCACGCACATTAATTTCGAGTTGCGCCTCCTCACTGCGGGATGGGCTTGATTGCGGGCGAACGATATAGGTTTAGACGAGTTTTGAGTTTTCTCCGGCGTGTCAACAAGTCGTCAAAACTTTATATCGACAACTGGTATCAAGCATGTCTTCCAGATTCAAACCAGTTGTCGCTATTGACATTTCGAAGATACCATTAAGCTCCGAAATTTGACAACAATTCATAACAGCAGAGACTTTTTGATAAAAACTAAAGTGTAGCACTTGACAGACAGCCCAACTTTTTATAACAAAATGGATTTAATCCGACAATACTCGAGTAGTTGCATGGAATCGCCTTTGGGATCCCCACTCTCGTTCAACGGTCAGGCAGTTTCAGCCTCGAAATTTCGAGTCTGAAACTGTCTGAGAAATGCAACAGAAAAATTGAGTTCAGAATTCAAATTTTCATATGATTTCGTTGCTGAAATAGCATTATTTTATATGATATATAAAACTATATATTTCGTAACTGAATTTATATTATTATTCATACATAAAAACTCAGTGTTATTCAGAATGATTAACAGGCACGGGTGGTACGAGCATGTCTGACACGGGCACGGGTAAAACCAGCACGAGTGACACGGGCACGGGTGATAAAGACACGGGTAATACGGACACACGCAACATAGGCACGTGTGTCACGGGCAAGGGTGATATACGGGTACGGCTAATACAGCACGGCCGGAGGCACCAAAATGTTCTGTGGGGAATGTTAATGAAACACTCCGCACTGTTTCCCTTTATGGTTTTCATTTTAGTTTTGATCATTACAAATGTTTAGTGATTTACGAATTAATTTATACGTCTCGCATCGAATAAGATATATTTTATTTAACGTAAGATTCGGCTCGGTTGACACGCCGATATCTCGACCGAGAGTGGCAGTCGTGTCCAGCGTCGACGCCAAAGATGAATCCCGCGGAAGAATTACTCTATTACTAACAAATTATTTATTCAGATTATTTTTAGCACCTTTGATATGTATAATATTATATTATATAAAAAATTAACTTTTTTAACATTTATTTATATGAAGGGTGGAGGGGTCTGTCATATTGTACATATACGATGGGGGGGGGGGCATTTTGTTACGGCGCATGACGAAAGGGGGGGAGGGGGTGAAAAATTTGAACTTTTCTCATACGTAATTTGTGAACGGACCCATAATTAACAATGTTATGTTATATAGGATACATATGTCGGAAGATTGCGTGGACGTCGTCGACGAGGACCAACGTATAATGCAATGATGTGATCAGTACATGAACGAGTTGTAAGTAATAATATAAACAGGACTAACAATGCTGCAGAAGCCGCCAATAGACGATTACATTCTGTATTAGACTGTGATCATCCGACAATATGTTAGTTCATCGATGTACTAAAGACTGTGTAGAAAGGAAATGATTTAAGATACAGTCAGTTTATACGAGGAGAATCATTCCAAAAAAGAAGAAAATATATATCTATATATATAATGATGAACGTTTATGTGACATTGTAAATGATTTTCATAATCGCGAGATATTGGAGTACTTAAAAGGGATTGCGTCAAATCTGTCTTTATAAAAAATTAATGCATATAGAAAAATGGAAAAAAATGTTAATATAATAATTAATTGTAAAATAGTTTAACAAATGCGATATGTAATAGTGTACGAAAGTATAATGGCGTCAAATCTGTTATAATAAATAATTTATATAACGAAAAAATTGTTAATAGATATAATTAAATTAAATAACTTGTTAAAATATTGTATAATGTATAAATAATATAAAAGTTCAAATAAAATAAGTTGTAAAAAATTAATGAAGTGTAAGTAAAAAAAAATATATTGTGACGTGACGTAATAAATAGAATAAATCAATTAGACAGAATAAATTCTATCGAAAGAAATAATATATTTTGATCAAAACAAATAAATATATAGAATAAAATCTATCGAAAGAATTAAACTATGTGATAACGCACAGCGCGTAATTAGAATCAATATATAAATTATATAAATAAAAAAATATAAATCCTGCATAACGCAAAGAAAAAAAAAATAATATGGCGCCAAAACGTCAGAATTTATTTATACTTTAACGATTTACGACATTGATATTTTATATTATTTAGACTAATATATGTTTAAGTTCCATGAACTACTTTATGTATAAAATTACAAAATAAAATGTTAATTTAATTAAAAATAAAACTAAAATGCATGGAAAATATAATTAAATTTAAAAAAATTCAAGTTTTGCTATAAAATTACTCAAAAGTATCTCAATTTCTACACCACTTTTCTTGTGAACCATTTGATTTGCCAAATTGATGATTTTCTCAACGGGTGTTTTGTAAGAAATTAAAGTATCTTTAAGCCCACGTTTTTCCCGAATCGCTAATTTTTATATTTATTTTTATATTCAAGATCTTATAAACTCGATGAAACATGTTATTTTAACATCAAATTTTAGTGTGTAATACAAAGGTTTGCGTGTGACAAAAACAAAGATAAATGTATTGATTGAATAATTGTAAGTTTCTTAAACGAACGATAACAATAAGGAACTGAAAACTCTAAATTTTCCGCATAAATCCCGAAAAAAATATGACCTTTTACTTTTGAAACTTGATTGCTTTAATAACTCCAAGTAATATAGGATTAAAATTTTGTTTTTATGAGTTGAGGTGCCCTGATGAAAAATACTTATAGAAATTGTAGATATTTTTACCTGGGAAAACAATGGAACAAATAGAGTATTTTTCCAAGTATTTTCAAAGTAACTACAACTAATTGTTTTATTGTTATAAATTTAATTTCTTTTTATGATTTTAAAAATATTTTTATAATATATAACAATATGACGAAATATCAAATTGATTTGTTTATTATTAGAATAGAATAATAAATTATTTTTTATTTTCTTTTTATGCTACAAAAAACTATATTATAAATTCAATAGAGATATATAATTATGACATAATAGATCAATATAACCTATTATCATTTTAAATAAATTTGGTAACTACTTAAAAAGAAGGGATACCGCGTTTTTATCGACAATCAATTGATCGAAAACAATTGATCGACAAATCAATTGGTCGACAGATCAATTGATCGACATTTTTTACCAAATTAGTTTTTTTTGCAATAAATTGTTTTAAAGATTAATTTTTTTTAATAAAATTGTTGGTAAAACGATGTGTTTAATTTATTAATATTATCAATTCATTAATTATTCTATATATGTTAAACGACAAAATAAATTATAATAAGCACAAATATCGGTACTTGTCATTATAAGATTATAATATGTCTTTATATTATACAATATAATAATAAAAAAAATTTATTCAATTCAAATTATATTATAATATATTCAACACTTATACGCAACCTTGATCGCAAGCTGCAGCGCGCTAGCGAAGCGACGCGCGCAACCAATTTGAATGTTTTACCAATAATTTTGATTTTAGGACAATTCGTCGCCATCAATTCGTCGACGGATCACAATTTGTCGCCAACAATTCGTCGACGGACAATTTGTCGAAAAAAAAATTTTTTTATGTCCTCAACGTCAATGTTTTAAAAACTACATAAACACTTATATATATATATATATATATAAATAATGTATAATTTATTCCAATAATTTAATACTATAATATAAAATTGATTAACGACCACATGACCACAATGACATATCTGGGGATCGGTTAATTCTTCTTATAATTTTATATTACACTGAAAAAAAGAATCAATAACTGTTAAGAAATATATTTAATTGACACTTTTTCAATTTTATTTCATAACAGTTATGAATTATTTTAAATTGTATGAAATATTTCTTAACATTAAAATTTACGTTATTTTGAAAAGCATAATATTAATTACGCCATTTAATAAACACTATATCATAACATTAAACACAAATGTAATAAATATTATTAAATCATTGAATAGAATACTACTTCCAAATATTTAATAACAGTTATTGCGTGAATTGATAGTATGTAATACTGTAGCAAACATCTGTAAGTCGACAGTCGTATGCTTTTAGTCTCAAGAAGATTTTTTGTTATTATATAATATTTAATATATTATTAAAAATTATATTAAAGTTTTTATATCAATATACAAAATTTTGTTTTGTAAATGTTTAAAATATAAAACGGCAAATTATTCAAAAATTTCTGAAACAAAATTATATTATATCTTAAACGTTTCTATGCAATAGATGTAAAAATAATTACAGAAAAATATTATTTTAAATATGTACATATATATATATAATTTAAATTACAAATAATTAAGGAAAAACTATAAAGATCCTTCAAATAATAGTGAAAAGCAAACGAATGAAATTATAAAAATATTTGTTTTCAAAGTATTATAAATAATAATTCGAATTTTAATATTTATATATTCAACAATCACAATATTTGCAATCATTCGAATAAAAAAGAAACATTGGAAAATGTTTCTTTTTTATTCGAAAAAACATGAAACGACGCGAGTATTGTCGAAGACTGACGTTAGGTTAGGTAGCTTTGCCAGCGCCATCAGTTTTTTGTGTAACTTCGACGTTGGTGACGTGAAAATTTTAGTGCGTGTTTTTAGTCATTTTCCGATGTTTTTTTTTTAATTAAAAGTCCTATTATCGCGTCTTAGTACATTCAAGTGCGAATTTATTTGTTAACTTTGTGTTTTTGTGGCTCGGTAAAGTGTGAAGTTATGAATACTGAAATATGTTTGTGGCTTCCTTAGACCGGCTTTTCAGCGTACCGGTTTCTTTGTATACACATCGGCGCCTCGGACGAAATTTTCCTGGGTTATTTTCCATTTAAAAATCAGAACTTCGAAGTTTTCGTCCAAAGCGTCGATATATACGTTGCTGTTATCTTTGTAAATGAAATTTTAGGCAATTAATAAAATTATTTTAAATAAAGTGTGATGTGTTTTATTAAATAAAACTCCGATATTTTCCAATTTATAATAACAGTTATTACACTGATCTTAAATATTATCTATGATTTAATAACAGTTATTACACAAATTTTAAATATTATGTACGATTTAATAACTGTTATTGCACAAAGTTTGAATATTATGTACGATTTAATAACTGTTATTACACAGAATCTAAATTTTTTATGATTTCGTATGTTCACTGTTAAGAAATATTTAATTGGTCATATACAAAAATACCATTTAATAACAGTTATTACATATACATAACTGTTATAAAACCTTTTTCTCAGTGTATAGCTAATACTAATTAATAAGATCAAATTGCTAATTAAAAAATTATCATAAAGTAATTAAAAATGCTAAAACAGATTAACCTCCAGAATTTTATCAATATTAATTACACAATCTACTTCATTTATCTACCAATAAATTATTCCCATTTTCAACATCAACTTTTCTCCACTTTTTCATCATTTTTTCTAAAACTCGTAAAAAATTACAAACGATTACATCATTTCATTTAATCAGCCACCAATCGAACACTTACACTTTCAAGCTAATTAACCAGCGCCATCTAATTAAAATCGCTAAATGTTTCGAATCTTTCCTTTTGCCTTACACTTTCTTAGATCTGTTTTCTTTACTTTTCTTGATTTTTTTTTCTTTTTTGTAAAGTTTTTTTTATTCTTGATTTTTACCTTTTCTTCCGCTTTTCGCATTGGCAGATAATCAGATAATAATAGTATTACTTTTACGACGCCTGCGCAAAGAAAACTACGTCGCATCGAAATGTTTAACGCTCGCTTTTTAATTATCAGTCTCGCGTTTCCACGATCTTTCGACTACAAGTTGAATATCGTGGACGAATTAAACTCTTATCGCGTCCGACATTCAGACGATACAAAAATACCCATTCACTTTGCCTCGCTTTACCTTACCAACCACACCCTCCCTGTTTTCCTTATCATTTCGTTAACATTTTTCGCTTCCGCCTGTGCCTATTGTTTGACTTCCACGTCGCTTTGTTGACGAAACAATTGTTTATAATGACGAATTGTTCGTAGCGGTAATTAACACGGTCGTTTGATGATTTCGTATTCGTGTTTTGTAAAATTCAGCAGATGAAATATTTCCAACTCTGCGTGTGGATTAATCATTTTTTGAGGGGGAACATTTTTGAAATTTAATCGCCCGGTTTGTGATGGAATTGTTACTTGGAAAAGAAGTTTGATGAAAAGTGGAAAAATGACAGATTGAGTTTTAAGGAATGATTTTAGTGAAATTGAAAAGTTTTGTTGAAAAAGAAAAAAAAAAGTTTGGTTATTTTTTGGTGAAATATTTTTTTTTATAAATAAGGAACACATTTTTGTTGGTTTATTTTTATTTATAAAAGTAAAACTTTAGTAAAAAAAAAGTATAATTTATTAAAAAATTTATATGTATGACAAAAATATTCTTAATTTTTATTTAATTAGTTTTAACCGAATTTAATTATATTATAAATTAATGCATTTTTATTGAAATAATTAAATATAGAAAATACACATTTACGTAAAATATAATTAATTTAAGTGAAAATTCAACATTTATCTTCCGTATTTATTATTATTTAAAGAAATTTATATTAACTAAATTAAATAAAAACAAACATTTCTATATGATTCTTTAAATATCGTGTAATTAAAATGCAATAAATCTTTTTAATTTGTATAATGAACAACTTTAATTATCTTGAATAACAAATAACATTTAATTAAGTAATGAATTTGGTTTAAGCATCTTTTAATGATTATTATATATCTTCATTTTTCATTAAAATTATATAACATATTTGAAACACACGTAATATGATTAAACATGCATATAATTATTCAAAGTTCGTCATGTCGACAAATTTAAACCTGGAATAAAATGACTTGAATTTAAATTCTAAATTTGTTTATTTCTCTCATGTTTTGTACAAAAGTTAAGAGAGATAAATTTTGTGCACTTTAAAGATTAAACTCATTTCATGTTTATAAATTTTCATAAAATAATGAATTTTTATAAAATTATTTTTTTTTTGTAATTAATATATGAATAATAATAAAATATATATTAATAAAAAAAGTTAAGAAATAATATTATAAAATTAAAATTAGTTTTATATTATGAGGAATAAATTTGAAATAAAAATATTAATCTTATAAGAGATATTGCATAATAAAATTTTTTTATTTATAATATTACGAATATAATACATTTTTCTGTATTAATTTCTTAAACAATTTCTCATATTTCTATTAATTTTTAAATGAATTTTTACATTATTTTCATGCGCTTAATTTCTTTTGAAATTTTTCATTTAATGATCCATAGCAATGTGGTCCATCATACGTGTACCTTTTGAAAATGTTCTGGAACAGTGCGGACACAAATAAAATCCAGTTCTAAAAAATAAGAATATTTTTTATGTTAAAAGATAAACAATTTTTTCAAATTTAAAACATTATTTTAAAATTATTATTTTAATAATAATTAAAACACTAAAACTCACTCTGGAATATCGCCCTCATTAATGAACCTTTTATAAGGAACATTTGTGGATTTATCATTTAGTGGATATTGATCTTTTTTTGATTTCTTTGAGGAAAACATCTAAAAATGAGATCAAAATTAATATATTTTCAATCAAACCAAATAATTGTTTTATTATTACACATGTAGAAAATTATTCTTTATACTTGCCTCAATTTATAACAGTATTAAAAATAACTTATTAAAAAAAGTCGAAAACAAAATGACAATAATTATTTCCAATAATATTTTCAAGCCTTACGTATTGAAACTAAAAAAATGTCTGTTTATATATGCATATATATATGTTCATTTGTATGTATATCCATTTAAACGTAATAATGATTCAATTGGATTTTAATTATCTTTTATATTTGTCATCTAAGA
>JABFPH010000005.1:0-21912 GCA_022817485.1 Elgonia sp. ZL-2020 | reverse complement strand
CATGATTTCTAGGTTTTAGTGATATAGCAAGTGATTGTGTTTGTTTTTTTTTTTGCTGGAAGATGAAAATGAATTAGCGACTAGTAAAACAGGTTGAGTAGTTTTTAATCTGACATTTCGATATCTTCGGCTAGAATATGGGAGTGTTTTAAACGGTCGGCAGATACCAGCTTAGGTTTATTTTTAACTAAAATAGATATTCGTTTAGAGTCTAGAACTTCAATAATTTTATATGGGCCCGAATAATGATCTCCAAATTTCCCTGACTTAGCACCCTTTTTCAGAAATACACTTTCTCCAGGTATAAACTCTTGTGGGTTTGCCTTCCTGTCATAATAGAATTTGGATTTCTCTTTTGCCTTGATCAGGTTATTCCGAGCTGATTCCTGTAAATTATGTAACCTAGCGACTAATTTGACCAGGTAGTCGTCGTAGGTTTCTAGTTTTTCATGTTCAGGAAGATTTAGGTAAGACGGAATAATAGGAGTATTACCGAATACAAGTTCATAAGGGGTTCGTTGAGTAGCTTCGTGAAAAGATGTGTTATAACTATACATGCTCATTTCGAGGTACTGATCCCATTCGGAATCCTTGTCGACATACTGTTTCAAGTATTCTACTAAAACGTGGTGGGATGTTTCCAACGAACCATTTGACTGAGGATGGAATGCAGTGGTTTTGAATTGTTTTATGCGGAGTAACTTGGCTAAATGTTTCATTAGGTTACTAATAAAGTTTCTACCCTGGTCGGTAAGGATGGACTTCGGCGCACCATACATACAGACAAACTTTTTCAAGAAGGCTTCCGCTGTGTTAGCGGCAGTTGCGTCTGGGATAGGTACTGCAATACAGTACTTTGTCAGAAGATCTTGGACTGTAAGAATATATTTGTTTCCGTGGGAATTTGTAGGAAAAGGACCCACCAAGTCCATTGCACATTTTTCGAAAGCGCTCCTTGGTGTGTCGGTAATCGTCAGTGGTTGACGGGTCGTAACACGGGTTAATTTCTTTAACTTACAGGGCAAACAATGTTGTATAAAATTACTGATATCATTTCTCATTCCTTCCCATTCATAACTAGCGCGAACCCTGTTGTATGTTTTCGTAACTCCTTTATGGCCACCGATGGCGCTAGAGTGAGCTTTGGATATTATATTGTATCTTTCGGATATAGCAGGGCAAGTGACAATTCCTAGACATATCGTGACTTTACAATTTGAATGTTTGAAGATTCGCTGTAATTCTAAAAGGAATTTTTTCCAAGTATACACGCCTACTTCACTAGTTTTTGCAAGACTGATTGTGGAAAGGTTGTATTTATTGACTAACTCATGCAGTTTTCCCGAAGAGGATTGTATCTTCCTCCTTGTGAGGCTTGTTACTATTGCCGGGCTGCTCCTGGGGCGCTTCAGAGGGGTCAGGGGCCCTTTGGAGAAGGAGGAAGTGGTCATAGGCCCTTCTATAGCCCTCTGCCGTGGCCAAGTAAGCTCCAAAGAGCTTGTGGTCCGCCTCGCTTAGACCGAGGGGATTAGGCCAATTCGTCTCTTGGTGCACGTGCGTCTGGT
The DNA here is from genome assembly GCA_022817485.1 of Elgonia sp. ZL-2020. NCBI lineage: Eukaryota > Metazoa > Arthropoda > Insecta > Hymenoptera > Scelionidae > Elgonia > Elgonia sp. ZL-2020. The sequence goes on along the minus strand of JABFPH010000005.1, from coordinate 20,347 downwards.
GATATGTGTTGTTAACAATATGTTGGTTATTGTTAACAACAATGTTATTTTGTGTAACCGTCACCTTTCGCACCTTATCAAAAAGACGTTTTAATCGATTGAACGATTGCTTGTCTTCCTTCTTCTCCTCAAGGGCCTGAAGGACGACAGCCTTAAGGGCGTCGTCTTCCAACCCCTCTAACCCTTTTCTCAACCGGGTCACCAACCCGTCTAATTGCCGGGACTGGTGCGGTGGAAGAGTGGTAGAAGACACTAAAAATAGGGAAGAGGACGTTAGTAGGAAGCTTTAATAAGGGTGTAATTCACCCTTTCCCTGCCTCCCTGCTTCTTGCTAAAGCGCCACCTAACTGCGTTAGCCGAGAGAATTGCCAATGCATAAGGTCTCTGCCACGCCGCTCTTGCGACACTCAGCCGGTACAAGGTCAGGCAAGAAAAAGGTTTATTTTCTCTCCTCACAATACCCTGAGAACTACTCACCTTTACTAAATCAATAGGACATCTGCGAAGTAACTTCGTCCGATATTCTATCGTTTAGTACAGAATAGTTGTAGGGTTGTATTGAGGAGAGATCCTTAATAGAGGGAGGTTGCGTGAAGGAAAAGAGACATGAGAAATAAGGGACAATGAAAAGATTTGACTTACTTTTATGATTTTCGAGGAGGGTCAGGTTTTAAAAGTTTGTTCTGCACCACCCAGGACGGACAGCTCTCAGGTGTATAGAAGACCTCGCAAGGACGGACAGATGACGCTTTCAAGCAGAGACGGACGGACAACCAGTGAGCCAGCCGGAAACGGAACGCACAGGACAGAAAGCACAAGACGGATACACAGACGAGTTCGATATGACACTGACGTGCACGGCAGATACACGGTAGATACACTGACGAGAAATGACAATAACGATGAAGGAGGTTTGACGGATATGCACGTATGCGACTGATACACTAGGTGTATGGCGGATACACTAAGTCTATGGCTGTATATCGAATGTGACGGGCGCACAGAGAAAAAGGTTATCTAAATTCTGGTCCCGGACCCACGGTATTTAAGTAGACTTTTCCCACCAACCCGACTTTCCGAGTGGGCGGAAAAATGGTCTATTAGTGGGGACAGGTCCGGGATAGGTTGAGTAAGTTTATTGTTTTAGGACCTTGGTGGGGACCGGTCATCCGATCGGTTTCCCGGAGTTGGACCAAGGATTTCCCTTATTAGCGACATCTGGAAAATATTCAATTACTAGGTCATAAATTCAGAGTTTTATTTCTGACGGCTGTCTCGACTCGTGAAGCGATGTTGATTTTTATGACCCTTTCGGTGAGATCCGAGATTTCTATGAATTTCAAATGAGAATTTGAAAGACAAAAAACTCTTTTGTGTGAGCCGTGTGGCGCAAGCGATTCGATGTCTCGGGTGACCTTCCTACGACTCTCTACTTCTAAGAAGTTTCCCTTCTATTGAGGAAGCTGGTTTCCGCTGAGAAACAATTTTCCAGTTTTTCTCGAGGCTTTTACCAATTTAAATGAAAGTTTATTACTTCCTCAATTACTTCTCTTTTTAGAATCGTAAAAATTTTCGGTCCCGAAGACAGTCGAATAGATCGCTATTCGTCACAGCATATACAAACCATGAAAAATCGACTTTTTCCAATTTAACGCTAAACCTAAATGTTATGATTTTATCTGATCCAAATCCTTAAAACTTGAAGATTTTAAAGGTATATTGAGGCATTTATCACGTTTTACTATTAGTAATGGTGTAGTGGAAATAAGCATTTTCGTGCACTTAAAACCGTTAAATAGTGATGAAAATATGGTTTTTTCGGCATTATCGATGTGCGGAACGTTTTCCACGGCCAAAATTGACCTTATAAACCGATATAACCGCTTATCATTTTAACATTGGAAAAGTCGATTTTCGTCGAAACTGCTACTTTTGCCTTTGCATATACAAACCAAGAAAAATCGACTTTTTCCAATTTAACGATAAATCTAAATGTTATGATTTTATCTGATCCATATCCATAAAGCTTGAAGATTTTGAAGGTACATTGAGCCATTCATCACGTTTTACTATTAGTAATGTTGTTGTGAAAATAAGCATTTTCGTGCACTTAAAACGGTTAAATAGTGATGAAAATATGGTTTTTTCGGCATTATCGATATGCGGAACGTTATCTACGGCCACAAAGTCGATTTTCGTCGAAACTGCTACTTTTGCCTTTGCATATACAAACCATGAAAAATCGACTTTTTCCAATTTAACGCTAAACCTAAATTATAAAAAATTAAAAATTTTACATTTTAATAATAATTTAATGAATATATAATATTGTCTGTTATGAAAATCTTAAAACTAATTTGATTAACATAATGAAAAAAGAATTATAAATTTTCTTGAATATGTACAAATTAATGTACATGGGCACTGAAAGGGTTAAAAAGTTGATTTCCAATGAATAATGTAAATTTTATTTAAAAAAAAGGAATTTCTCAATGGCTATTGAAATTTTGTTTGTAATATGTATTTTTTTTTTTTTTTTATTAAAAATAATTTTTTATTGTTTTTTATTGAAATGTTGGTGATGATGTTTGAAATATTCAAATTGTGCAAATAATTTGACAAAATCTATTTTGGAGTAAACAGGAAGAAAGGTGAAGATTGATAAGAAATTCTCAATTCATTATATTTCTTTTTATAAATTTTTATTACAAATAAATTTGCGTAGTTACAAATATTAAAATATGTTACATTGCTTATATTTTACAGAAAAACCTATTTCTTAATCTATTCCTTCTTAAGGGGTTATATACACTTGCAATGCGAAAAAAAATGGCAAAATTTGGGATTTTTTTTTCTCTGATACTAAACAATATTTTTAAAATCCGTTTTCACCCGTTAATTTCTCTGGCCTAGGAAGCTGTTACCGCGAAAAGTGTTTTTAAAAACACCATCTCCAGGGAGCGCCCGTGTGGAGCATCAGGACTATCTTTTTGATATTAAAAAATTGTTTACAATAGTTCAATGTACACACAATAAACGGGTGAAAACAAATTTTAAAAGTACTGTTTAGTTTCAGAGAAAAATAATCTCAAAGTTTGCCATTTTTTTTCGCCCTACAGGTGTATATAACCCCTTAAGGTGATAATTCAAGTGACTGTAGTTGTACAAATTTTTTGTTGGTTTCACAGCCAAAACTAGTAAACAAAATTAAATACAAAAAGTATACCTATGACATATTCGGAAAACAGTTCACTATGAATTTAAAAAATGTTGTCTTTTTTTTATTTCAATTTTAATGCATTAAAAAGACAAACTACTATTCAGATTCATTGTGAATTGTTTTCGACATTTAATTTTCGATATTTGTCATTTTTTCAATTTATACGATTGGTTGAGTTTTCTTTTATTTTTTTTTATTTAATTTTATTGAGTAGTTTTGCCTGGAAAATTGACAACAATTTTGAGGTGATACAAACGCCTTAAAATAGTCATATGTACATACTTAACATTATTATCATCTAGTCATCGTTATGATTGAGATCGAAAACTAACAAAACAATCGAGATATTAGCTCGGAATTTGTTCAGTATTATATTATATTATAACTCATATTTTTTTTCAGTGCAAATTCACAAAGTGTTTCATCAAAAATATGTATTGTAATATATAATATAAACTGTCGACTGTCGACTAGTTATACACAAAGTAACTAACATGAATCTAATAGACAGATTAATATAAAAGATTTAAAAAATTTTCAAGTAGGTTTTATTGTGTACAAATGTATTGGAGTTCAATCGCAAATTTAAATCTTAAATGCTATTGGAGCTCCGAATGAGCTTCTAACACAAAATTATAATGTAACTATCAAAATTGGGATTAAATTTCTATTTCAGATCCATAAACAATGTGGTAAGCGTTATCTAAACATTATCATAATTTGATCAAGCAGAATTGTCGCCGTATATTAAAATTGATATGGATGAAAATATGTTTCATGCCTTGGATTTCCTTCTATACATAATTAAAACTAAATTCTATATTTATAAAAAATATTTATATGTGTACATGTATATGATACATATATATACAAACTTGCGTTCCTGTACAAATATAAAAATGATATAAAAATATGTTATCCTAATACTTCAGACACTAAAGATACTAAAACTACAATAATTATCAAATAATTTTATCTTCTTACATTCTTAAAAAAAACTCAGTCATTAATTGTAAAATTGCAATACTGATTATTATTATACATATGTATAGTAAATAGTATATCGTATATACGATATAGTATAATAATGTACACACTTACAAAATTATATTAAAATTGCACAAAATTAATTACAAAATATGGAAATTATCAGTTATTAAAAATTATGATTTTTCAAATGAATTAGCAGATATAATTTCCAACTTAGATGAAAACTCCCTATTGGTAAAAATAAAATAAAATGCACACTTGGCACCAAAATTTTTTACTTTTTTAATTTTTCTAACTAAATCTAATCCTAATCCTAAATATTTTTAATAATCTATCTAAAATCTGAACAGTAGGAAATGTTTAAAAAGGTAAGTAAAAATGTCAAAAGAATCTAAAGATCAACGCAATATGATAATATGAAGCAATGTAACTATTTTGACTAATTATAACAATTATTTAAAATAATTCTAAACAATATTATATATCAAAAATTCTTATTTAATCTGGCCTGTTCTCTACTCCGTTTGTATTCTTCCAGAGCATTATCGAAGTTACTCGGTGCCGGTTCAATGTAACGATGAAGTGTTGCATTTTCGCCTCCTTTGGCATCTGTAATAAAATGTATATAATTAATAAAGTTCAACATCTAAATGAATTTTCATATTTATAGTTTAAAGTTTAAAATGAATTGAAATGCGATCTAAGAATAAATATTTATCCATTGTGTCATTATTCAAATTAAATAATAACTTCAAAAATTCTCTAATGAACTCGTAGACAATAAAACACGAATGTCTTTAATTACATTTAAGTCTGGAATAACAGTTATAAATACATACCTAAATCAGAGTAATTCATTTTGCAAAAATGTCGCCTTCCGCCAAAATTTAAGTCGTACCTCGGGAATGCATCGTCATTGCCATGATGTTTCGCTTCAAATGCATCCTCCCGATTCGTGAATGTTATAAATCCAAAAATTCGTGTTTTTCCTTCAGATAATTTGCGTCTTATGATAACATTTTGTATTCTACCAAACTTTTTGAATCTTCTATACACAGAATCTCGTGTGGCTTGTTCCTCGAGATTTCCGAGAAAAAGAACTCTTCTCTCTTCTTCCGCTACCCAATCTACTGCATCGAAATCTGCCTGATCCCAATATTCTTGTCCTTTTACATAAGGATATTCGCGGCATTGTGGAGAAGGCGTAGAATAAGCAGACGATCTGGACTCGTCACGGGAATATGGCCTTGGATAATTTGGAGACTGCATTTGTCTCGAAGAATTTCTATAACTGGAACTATGACTTCCATAACGATTTCTGTCGTCATAATACCTCGAGTTATTAGTGCAGCGTCTCTTTCTCATTTGGCCGTTATCCCTGTAGTATCTATTACCATAACCACGATCGCGGCTGTCGCTGCTGTTACGATTATAATTGCTTCTGCTGGAGCGACTTCGGCTGCGGCTGCGGCTGCGACTTCGTTTCCGTTTCTCTTGACGAGAATAACGATTCAACCTCTCAGAGTTGATGTTGGAACTGCTAAGATCAGGACTACTACTAGAGTTAGGCGAACTACCACATCTACTCATTTTTTTCGCCTCCAACTGCTTTTCTTTTTCATCAATTTCCGCGGCATAACGTAACATGCGATCAAAGGGGTTGTTTCTTTGGCTCTGTTGTTGGTTTCTTTCTATTTGTTCCTCCCTACTGTTTACTTGTATTTTTCGATTGTTTTCGAGAACTGGAACCTCTTCAATCTTTATATAACCTACTTTTTCTATGAATGGTTTGATAGAGTTTGAAACGGATTTGGATGGATTTGATAAGATTTTTTTATCAATTTGACCATAAACGGAAGTTGTTGTTATAGATACAGGAGGAGAGACTGAAGCGATTTTGGGTGAATTTTTTAACAATTTATTACCAATTTTGCATGGAACGGAAGTTGTATTTATTTCAGGAGTAATTGAAATGGTTTTGGGTGGATTTGATAACATATTCTGCTCAAGTAGGGATGAAAAAGAAACTGTCGCAGTAGGTACAGGAGGACTTGTAGTGATTTTAGGGGAGTTTGTTGAGATTTTCTTATTAATATGGTACGGAATGGAAGTTGTATTTAATACAGGAGTAATTGGAATGTTTTTTGGTGGGTTTATTAACATATTCTGCTCAAGTAGGGATGAAAAAGAAACTGTCGCAGTAGGTACAGAAGGACTTGAAGTGATTTTCGGTGAGTTTATAGAGATTTTCTGATTTATTTGGCACGGAATGGAAGTTGTATTTAATACAGGAGTAATTGGAATGGTTTTTGTAGCAGTGGAAGAAACTATATCAGATTTTGTGGATGTAGTAGCAGCAGTCTTTTTAAATAAATTATTTGTAACTTCATTAATTAGTGGAGTAACTGTCGCTCTTTCTGCTGATGGTTGCGATTTTTTAAGCACAGAAACCGTATTCGAAACATTTCGTTTCTTAACGGTAGGTTTCTTTTTCTTCTGCATGTTCTTCATTTCATTTTCATCAATAAAAAATGGTAGACATATATCTATAAATTGCAGACCCTTCCGAACTTCTGCAGGTTTGTCTGTCAAGCCGTCTGATTTAACAGACAATTTAACTGGTTTAACCGGTAAGTTGACTGACTTATCCGGCATATTAACTAGTTTCTTCGGCAAGTTCTCTGGTTTCATCGGCAAGTTCTCTGATTTTTTCGGCAAGTTCTCTGATTTCTTGGGCAAGTTTTTTGATTTCTTTGACAAATTGACAGATTTAACCGGCAATTTGTCTGATCTAACCGGTAAGTTGTCTTGTTTAACAGGCAATTTAACTGTTTCAACAGGTAAGTTGACTGGTTTCTGTGGTAAGTTGGCTGGGTTTTCTGTGGCGATATTTGACGGGTGTAACCTTTGTTTTTTATAATTGAAGAGCAAATTGTCCTTTACAATTTTTTCTGTTCGTTTTTTGGACTTATTTACTAAAGATTCATCTTTTGTTTGGTTTTTGAAATTGTTTCTTAATATTTGTGTTTTGGATTTTGATTTTTTTCTGTTTTCTTGATTCGGAACAGGAATTACCTGAATTTTGGGCTTTTTGTTGCACTGCATCTTAGCTCTTATTTTCGCAGATATTTGGGCAATTTTCTCGTCATCTGTAAATAAACATACAATATTACATTTAGATAAATTTAATTTTTTCAGTTCTTTAAATAGTACCGTCAAATAAATTTTACGGCACTGGCGGAGCGGCGAATTGCGAAACTAACGTTAAACTCGTGCCGTAAGACGGAACTCGTATCGTAAGTTCCACATTTCAAAAATAAAAAATATCGGCCTCGGGCGCAGTGACGCCCTCGGACGTAATATACTATTAGTCCATCTTAAATTATTTTTATTAAACAATTCTTTTTATTTTAAGAATAAATAAATGTAAATAATTGTTTAAAAATAATTACACGTTCGAGGTTATATTTTTTGATAGTTTGGCGAAGAAATATCAGCAAAAAATCTACACAATAATTTTAAAGTACAGTGGTGAAAACTAAAGAACACTGTTAAAATCCATATTTAGCGTCATCATTGTTTTTCAATATCTTCCAACCACTTGAAAATAAGTAACAACTGGTTCGTGTGATTGAGAAATCGATGCTTGGCACAAATGTATCCTTTTTCATTTATCTTTATTTTTACGCTTAAATCTTTTTATTATCTTCTTTCTATTTTTCTAAAAGGTCATTTTGTCCGTCTCAACCATAGATATACTTTTTGGTGCTTAACCACGTTTTGCAAAGAAATAACAAAATATTTATTACTTTGACATCATAATGATAATAATTTTAAATGCTTGTAATTCTGCTTACCTGATAATTTGAAGTGCAACTTGCTTTCCAGTGTTGTTCTTGAATTTTTATGTATTGTCATCTTAATAGGTGTCCCTATAACAAAAAAAAAGTTAGTATATTCATTTATAATTTTTATAAATATCTAATAAAAAAAATTCACACAAAATAATTCTACACGTATATAAATTTATTTTTATTTTAATTTTATAAAGAATATTAAAATCATCACTGTATAAAAATATTTTGAATTATCGTATCTCATAAATTAATATGCAATTTATCATAGTAAACAATTACTAATTTCTACTTACGTTGTTTTTCAGGTAGATTTTTTTCTTCGGTTATTTCGCCACTTTTCCCTTCCTCCGTTTGTTGTAGAGGTACATTATGCTCGAAACTGAGTCGAGAGAGATCAAGTTGATCTCGATAGCATGAGTACCCTTCAATCTCATCAAGGACTATGTTGTCATTTTCAACCGCCGTCATCATCGTGGGATCCGCTTTGCAGGCTTCTAGGTTGTCATTCTCAACCGCCGTCATCATCGTGGGACCCGCTGTGAGGACTTCTAGGTTGTCATTCTCAACCGCCGTCATCATCGTGGGACCCGCTGTGAGATGTTCTAGGATCGTATCCAGAAACGACGACGACAATTGAGCCCCCATCATTTGCACCAATTGCTGATGTTCTTCATCCTTAAATCAAAATTAAGATCAGTTGATATTTGTGATAAAAAATTTTCTTAATTTAGAGTAAATATTATTTTTAGGCTTTTGCGGGTACTCAAAATTTCGGTTACCCGATACCGGGTCGGTTCGGTCTCGGGCCCGAAACCCAACTACTCGGATCGAGAATGAATCTAAATTTTAAACAAGACTGTTGCCAGACTAATGCCATATTATTGAAAAGTTCAGTAGTATGACGTTAGTCTGGTAAGTATCAGTGAAGTGCGTATTTGCCATACTAAACATGATTTTCGAGGTCGCCGATTACGAATCCGAGGTCAAAATTACAAAATTAAAGATGGCGGATAAATTTTATTAATATAACTTGAATTTTTGTGTATATATGTTTTCAAAGTTGCTGATTACGAATCCAAAGTCAAAATTATAAAAAATTCAAGATAACGGTTCCAATATGGCGGACATTTTTTATTGTTGCAACAATTGGCTTGAATTTTTGTATACATATGATTTTGAGATCGCTTGTTACGAATCTGAGATCAAAATGAAAAATTCAAAAATAGCAGATCCAATATGGCGGAAATTTTTTGATAATACGCTATAATTAGCTTGAATTTTCGTATATATATATGTTTTCGAGGTCGCTGATTTCGAATCTGAGGTCAAAATTACAAAATTCAAGATGGCGGATAAATTTTATTAATATGCAATAATTGGTTTGAAATTTTGTATATATATATGTTTTCAAGGTTGCTGATTAGTAATCTGAGGTAAAAGTAATTTTGAATTGTTGAAAGTTCAGTAGTATGTTAGTTTGGTAACTATCAGTTAAGTGCGTATTTGCCATACATGATGTATTCGTGCTGCATTATTTTTTCAACGCAGCATAGTAGTCATTAATGAATGTTCATCTAAAATAGTTAAATTAACAGAAACAAATTTCGTTGTTGAAACAATATTATTTTATATGAAATATATAGTATATTATGTATCAAGGGCGCTAGATGGCGGGAATAAAACATGGCGCCCGCGATACATACATAGATTTTGTACCGTGTTAAGCGAGAATTCGACAGGTTTTATTCCCAAGGGCGACGGCCCGAGGGAATAAAACACGTCCTAGGGAATAAAAACGTCGAATTCCCTATTAACAGGTACAAAAAGTTTATTATTTTGTACCTGTTAATCGGAAATTCGACGTTTTTATTCCCTAGGACATGTTTTATTACTCGGGCTGTCGCCCTCGAGAATGAAGCACGCCCTTGGGAATAAAACCTGTAAAATTCCCGCTTAACACGATACAATAGTATATTACTCAACTAGTGGGAAAAGTTAGCGTTTACTGCACTCGCTACGCTCGTGCCGCAAATTCGCGCTCATCTGGGGTCGCTAACTTTTCCCACAAGTTAAGAACGATATTTTTTCCTGCAAGTAAAACAAGGAAAAGTGACTCAATTCTATCAAGAGTGGTAAAAGTAACCATTTTTCCCACTAAACACGAGTGATGGAACGAGTCACTTTTCCCACTAAAAACAGTTGGAAAAGTGGCTTCTTTTCCGGTACGTGTGGGAAAAAAAACTTTTCGTCACACGTGCACTTAAAGTCGTGTTTTACTCCTTGAAATTAGGGAGTAAAACGCACTTTTACTCTCTTGGGAGTAAAACATATCCCTCGGGAGTAAAATTGCGTTTCTCTCCCGCAATTTCAGGAAATATAAAACACGACTCTAAGTGCTCTTGTGACGAAAAATAGGCTATACATCACTTGCGCACAAATCGTTATTTTTAGGCTAAAAAAAGAGTTTTAGTTTTAAAATCGTCGCTTCTTTTCTGAGAATTTGGTGCACATGAGAAGAAAGCGTTTGCGGGGGTGCGTACGCCCTCATTGGCCTAACTACTTTATGAAGAAGGGACTTGCGGAGCTTTAAAAAGGTGATCGCACGTGAGTTCAAGCAGTTATTTTAAAAAGAGCCATTTTCATGTAGTTATTTAAAATAGTTATTACAGTTATATCAATCAATCATTTCAATAATCAGTTCAATAAGTTTTTTTTATAAGAATCATATAAGCAGAAGTATAAGTATAGTATATTTACAATCATCATCAGTTTATCGATCTGTCACTTGACTAAATCTATTGTGAAAAAGATATTTGTATTGACATAGCCAGTCTTGAAAAAGATAATAGTTTCAATCAGCGAGTCGAAATAAGTATTATAAAAAAAAGGGAAATATCTCAAATAAAAAAAAATATATATAAAATTAATTCTATATTTATTTTCGAAATTACTCAATCGTCTCAATCACTACAAGGAAACAAGATAAGATTTATTCTATTATACTAACAAATATTTAAAACAAATTAACAACCTAATATAACAACTTTTCCAAAAACAAAGTCAATTTCAATTTTCACTCGTCCCGACTAAAAATCTTCGGATTTGACTCAAAAGGAGTAAAATAATTTTAATCATATTTCAAATAAAACTTGTTACGCCATCTTTCGGACCTTTTTTTTGTTTTGTTTTGCTGCAAGATATTTTATCAAAGCCAGATGAGCACTACCAGGGTTTTTCCTGCCTAAATAAATATAATAAAATTTCGATTTTACAACTGTCACAAAACTTTCACGACATAGTTAAAATATAAAGAAAAGAATAAATAATTCTATTATTCAAAATTATAAGTAAAATATATAATTAGGAGGCAACTGTTACTCCACGAGTGAAACAGAATTGCTACCCTCTACGAAACAGAACTATTCTTGTTTTTTAAGTATTAAATGCTTAGCGACGAGGTAATTATTACTGCGTGGATGAAAGCGAACTGTTACTCTCTGATCATCAGCACTATGTGCTTAAAAATTAGGTAACCGTTCTTGCTTGAATATAATAAACAGCTCTCTTTTCATTTAAGCAATGGTTCTGGCTTACTTTTTTCAGTGTGGATATCATCTGGACAAAACGTCCGGATAATTTCCGTTTCTCGGACAAATAAATTGTATATAACGTCTGGATAATATCTGGATATAGTATGAATAGTATCTGGATATAAGCTGGTGATTTACAAGTAATAGTTATTATTATTTAAATAATAATAAATAATAACAATAATATTTAAATAATGAATTAATAATAATGTTATAATAATAATTATTATTATAACAATAATAATTATTAAAAATTATTATCAATTTATTATTTAAATATTATTGTTATTATTTATTATTATTTAAATAATAATAACTATTACTTGTAAATCACCAGCTTATATCCAGATACTATCCATTCTATAACCAGATATTATCCAGACGTTATATACAATTTATTTGTTCGGGAAACGGAAATTACCCGGACATTTTGTCCAGATGATATCCAGAATATATCCGGATGATATCCTGCTACTGTCCAGCTCATGTCCAGTTGTTCATCGGACGCTATCCAGCAGTTTTTTTCCGCGCGGGAACTTTTAAAATGTCATTTTATAACAACCCTTCATTTTTAATTATTCTTATTTAATTTTTGAGTTTATATTTTTCATTTTTTAATTATTAAATTTCCTACAGAATAACCTTTTATAATTATTAAACAACTTCATTTCAACTTTATTCAAATAACTTTTTACATTAAATAACTTTCAAACAACTTTATTAATTCATTTTTATTTTCAAATAACTTTTTACATTAAATAACTTTATTTCAACTTTATTAAGTCATTTTTATATATCAAATAACTTTTAAAATGTCATTTCATAACAACCGTTCACTTTTTATTATTAAATAACTCTTATTTAAATTTTTGACATTATTTTTCATTTTCAAATAACGTTTTATTATTAAATTTCATACAGAATAACTTTTGTAATTGAATTGGTTTTCACCAAGGCACAAGTCCAATGGAAATCCTATGGACATGTGCCCTTTAAAAAAAAAACCGATTCAATTATTAAACCACTTTATTAATTCATTTTTATTCTCAAATAACTTTTTACATTAAATATCTTTTAAACAACTTTATTTCATAATTTTTTGAGTAACTTTTGTTTAATAACTTTATACATTTGTCATTTTTGATTATATAGAATAACCTTTATAACCTTTTGTTCAAACAACCTTTATAATTTCATAGAATAACATTTTATAATCTTTTATTCAAACAACTTTTATAATTTTTATAATCTTTTAATTTCATAACTTTTCATAATCTTTTATAATTTCAAAATAACATTCTAATTACCAAATTTCATTTCAGGCAGAAGAGCTTTTAAAAATTTTTTTTTATAGAACTACCTTTTATAAATCTCATTTTATACAGGAAACTTTTGTAAATAACTTTAATAATTAACTTCCTTAACACATGATTGTATTTTATAACGTGATTACCAAAATAATTTCATTTATAATTCAGAGTACAAAATAACTTTTAAATTTTACAATAAAATTAATAAAATTCTTTTATAAATCAATGAACAAATTTTACGGTTTAAACTAAAATAAACCTATAAAATGTCAACGCGAATAAATTTGTTACTATAGCTACTAGTTGAAATTGTATAGCTTTAAGACTTATGACATAACATGACTATGATTTGTTTAATTATTGCTAGATAATAAGTACACTCATTGTAATTACATAAATAAGTTTATATATTACTAATATGTAATGAAAGATAATTTTTAACTCAAAATATACATATATAACCTTATTTAAGTAAATAATATTACGTCATTATAAAATTAACCATATAATAAGTTAACATTTAAGCTAAAAAATTCATAATTATTTCATCGTCCGCTTGAATCACCCGGCAGTCGCATTCGCCACGTGCACATTTTCTTCCCTCTCTCGCGCGTCTTTCCACTTTCCCTACCCTTACGACCTTTTCTCTGTTACGGCTCTTTTCTCCATTACCACCATTTCCCTCGACGTATGACCAAGGTCCTTTTTCTCCCACATAGAACGCACCCCGCAAAACACAGCGTTAATTGGTCAACTTCGTTCCGCGCTTCCTACATTCGCACTCCTACTACATGTTCCACAAGTCCCTTTTGTTTTGAGTCCTTTAAAAAGGCTCGCAAACAAGACAAAATTCAAAAATCACTTCATGCTTCTTCCCCAACTTAACAACAGATTCTCTAGTAGAGATCTAAGGAAGTGTTTCCTATCCAGGAACTTTTGTTACCCAAGGAAATCGTTTCCTAGACAGGAACCTTTTTCCAAAAACAAAACTAACTTCCATCGTCTATAAGAAAAAGAAATCGTTTCCTATCCAGGAACTTTTCTTTTTCTTGTTTCCTATTCAGGAACATCAAGACGAAAAACCGTTCTCCAGAAATTGTTTCCTAACCAGGAACTATTTTTAACAGTACTAAAAGGAAGAATTAAGTCGTCACACGAATAAATACAAAAAAAAATTCACATATACAATACACTAACCACAATTCTTATTTCCAGTGGACAAATCCTCCAACAACCCTGCCGTGAAGCGATATCTTCGCATCCAGGCACGGAAAAAGGGAATCCTCCAACACCCAACCTCCTTGGCTGAACCCAAGGATTACTCAAAATACTACAACTACCTTCCTCATTCCGAAAAGAGGAATTTCCGCAGCCTCAAGGACTTCCGAATCAGATTTGGGAAGGCCATCTGAGAGCAGCAGAACGATATAAAGAAACTGAACCTCGTAGATCCTGAGGATTCGGTTACTCAAATCCCCGGGCAATCTAACTCAACCACATCCTTAACCGTTCCTAAATACCACCTTATTCCAATTTCTATACAAAATAAACGTATACAACTCAGCAACCTACCTCCTTATCACCTACGCGACCCACGTTTTCAAGCGAGATATTCTCGCATCTACCCCCTTGTTTCTACTCCTGACATCAACATCCCCTCAACCTTTAACCTTCCCCTATCCAGTTCCTCAAATTGCACAGGCAATTTATACCTAAACCTACACAATCATTTTCCCCAACACATTACCGACAAGGAAGAATACTTTTGTCGGTAACGACCAAAATAAGGAAAATACATTTCCACCACTTCCTTCCTCTCCCTTACCTACCGCCGATCAACTTTTTCTTCCTCCCAACGACGACGTTAAATGTTTCTAACGATTATGATTTCGATTATGATGTTTAAATAAATAATTATAAAGAGATAACCTGAAATCTTTTTAATAATAACACCTTCCCTCTAATATTTATTTTAAGGCTAGCCTTTCCACTAGAATAAATTAGCCATTTATAAAATTTAGGGCGTTAATATTGAATTATTAACGTCCTAGACGTAACAGTGCAAATAATAAAAACCTCAACTTTTTAACATGTTTGTTTGGAATTAATTATTTACCAAAAAATCTCTTAATTATGTATAAATTAGCTGTAAAAATCGTTCGAGGTAATCATGTAAAGTAACAAAGTTAAAGAAAACATTTTGAATAAAAAAATCAGCGAAAATCATAAAAAATAGGTAAATTTTTTTAAAATAGTTTTTCAATTGAAAAGTAAGTGAAGTTTGAAAAAAATGTTCCATAGAAAATTAACTAAATATTTGTATTTTCTACAAAAACAATTTGTTAGACAATTACCTTAAAAATATTTCATTTTTTGCTAGATGAAAATGAGAATATGTCTCAGATTATTATGAAGAAAATAATTGAATTAGTGAACATTCCTAAAATACTTTTTTATTTAAAGTACTCGTAAAATCTTACAATTTTTGTATGTAAGATTTGTTTGAAACTATACGGTTATTTTTCTAATAAAAATAAATTTTAAAAAATTATCTTACTTTTTCATAAGATTTTCGCTGATCTTTTTATTCAAAATGTTTTTTATAATTTCGTCACTTTATGATTAGCTTTAATTTATACATTATTAACAGATCTTTTTGGTAAATAATAATTAATTCCAAATAGACAAAAGTTTAATGTTTTTGAAAAAAGTTGAAGTTTTCTTATTTTTACTCTATATCTTTAAAGTTTTTTTTTTTTTAATATTTGTTATTACATGCATTATTTAGTGTTTAATGTAATATTTTAATATAAAAAAGTTGTTTTTTAATTTAATTTTAATTTGAAAGTTAATAATTAATTATTATTTTAATAGAAATGTGATATTTTTTTATTTTAATGTGAAATGCAATAATTAATGAATAAAAAATTTTAATCTTGATTTAAATAATTTTTTTTCGTGATTTGATTTTTTTTTTTTATGTTTTTGTTAGATAATTTAAGCAATTCAACTTGCTTTAAAATGAAATAATAACATTTTATTGTTTTTAAACTTTTTTTTTTTTTTTTAGTTTTTTTGATAGCGTAATTCATAAAAAATTTATATTTACTTGGCAAAGGCTTTACATAGTATATGTATTTTTATTAGATTATTAGTGTATAGTATTATGATTACAAAAATACTAATTAACAATTTAAACCTGGAACCCAAAAAATACGACACGTGGTGCATTTTCGACCTTGATTTAAAAAATAATAATTTATTTGATCATTTAAAGTTGAGATTTGTTAAATGTAAGGGCTTGACTAATCGGCTTGTTTCCACATGTTTTCTTTTAGAAATTATCAAAGCCTGGGAAATACCCAAAATTTTTCCAGATATAGAACATAAAATGCATAAATTTTCAGAAATTAATGAATACATATTCTTTAATGTATAAATATTTGTCTATTCAGGATAATAGGGTTATTTATAATTTATATACATAAATATTATATACAAAAAAAAAAAAATTATTTAGGAGAGAGTGACCAACAGTTTAACACTTCGAGAGACTAAATAGAAAAAATTCTATATACAATGTATAATTGATTCCTTTTCTATCTAGTCCCTCGAAGTGTTAAACTGTTGGTCACTCTAGCCTAACATCATTTCTCCTATTAATTCACAGATGCACATGTAAAATAAATATTTGAAAACAAAGATACAGAATCGACTGAAATACCTATTTATTTTATGGTTTTACGCAAAATTAAAATCCTTTTGGCTTTACAATAGTCTCGGAAATTTCCTTTTATTCTATTTTTATTTAGAAAGCTCTGTTTTAGGTGAACTTTCCGACCCTCTTATGAAATTTTTAAGTGATTGTATTTGAAAATAAGGTTTTAAATCTTACATTAAGATATTTAAGACAAAAGTGAAAGAAAATACAAAGCAATTTTGTGACTCTGCAATTAAATAAATGAAAAAAAGTCATTAAAATAATAAATAAATAATAAAATAATAAAAAAAATAAAATAAAATATCAATTTTTTTCAAATTTATTTAAAAAAAAACAATTTTTTATTATGAATATAATTATACTTTTTTTAAGGGTAGAATGTAAATTTAATATAAACAAAATATTTAAACAAAATAAAAACCAAAAACAGCAATCAATGAATTTTGACCAGTTTGCAGGGAAATTTGTCACGCTTAATATTTCATATAAAGAACTTAACACCATTAACAAAAAGAAAATATTTGTATTTAAAACAAATTATAATAACCCTTAAATTTATTACCACGTGCCAAATTTTAAAAGTTTAAAAATATGTTTTTTACTATTTAAAAATAAGAAAGTTTTTACTAATGAAGATATTAGATAATATAATATTAAAAGTATTTTCATTCCATTAAATAATAAATAAAAATTATTTTTCTTAAATATATATTTATAAAATTATTAAAGTAATTCATACATTATTTATACTTTAACGATTTACGACATTAATATTTTATTATTTATATTAATATATGTTTAAGCTCCATGAACTACTTTATGTATAAAATTAAGAAATGAAATTTTAATTTAATTAAAAATAAAACTAAAATGCATGGAAAATATAATTAAGGTAGTAGTGACGACGATAGAAATATATATTAAAAACATAAGGAAATTACATTAATCGATATAATCATATCCGTTTATCAATATATCGGGTCAAAAAATAGATGTCAACGTGCATTTAAACAAAATAATTAAGTTTTATTGTTATTTCTCAATGCATTGCTGCTTATGGAGAAAGTACATATTTTGAAATATGCGCATAATATTTTAGATATTTTTGTCATAAATTGAATAATTAAATTGTAGAAAAACTATTGTACTATTTTAGAACCGAAAAAATGTTTTTGCTAGATACGTCGCGTAATCGTTAACTACGAAAATACCATTACTTTGGCTCTTTGCGACAAAGCCACTGGACTTTTTTTTTTTTTTTTTTATTTTAATAATTCCATAATGTAAACATTTTGAATTTATTACAATTTATTGTTCATGTATATTTATAAACCGCCACACGCTAGGCGAATTGTACGAACTTCGCGTTCGCCACAGAAAATTTTTTTCAAACTCTCAAAGTCGAAAAAAAATATATTTTCAAATACACCGAGAGAAATATTTTGGAAATTATCTGGAGTTTTAAAAAATATATAAATTCAAATAAGACTTACCACTTCGGGAAGGGATAAATCTTCATCGTTCGGATCATCAGAAATGTAGTCATCTATATTCTCGGGAGACATGTTGTGAGAAAATAAATGTTATCTGGAAATAAAATTATCGTTTAATTAAATCGTTCGCCATTTCTACAAAATTAATATTAAAAATAAAAAAATTGTCTTCTAAGTACTTTTTTTTGAATATTTCGTTATCAATACATAAGAAAATCAATTATTTTTAATATTACATACATTCTTAATATATTAGTATATTATAAAAACATGACATTATCCTTTATTAAGATTAAGATAAATAAAAAGAATTATTCATAATGTAATATAGAAAAAGAAAGTTTAAAGATATAGATTTGGACAGAAAAATTATTTTAGAACGTACTTTGCAGAAAATGATTTTTTTCACTTCCCGCGTATTGATTCTTAGATGGAACCATAAGGAATCTTAATGAATCCATAAGGAATGACTTTAATTCCATATAGTACGAAATTATTTCCATATGGACATAACATAAGCAGATAAATTTGTAATAACAGTCCATATAGAAATTAGATGGAATTATATGGAATTTCTTTACAAATTGGAACAGGTCCCGTCTGGATCCATACAAAATCATTATGGATACATGTGATATCCGTAAATATCTATATAAATATGAGACTTAATCATATGGAAATATTTTTCAATGTTGATAATACAAACAAATATATAATTAGTTACATTCCTTATGAAACCAGCGGGGCTAATATGGAACCATATGAAGTATATTAAATTACATAAGGACATCCGATAATACTACCACGTTTCATATAAATTCAGAATAATAACTATTCAAATCCATATAAAATTATTGCAGATCCAGATGGTTCCACATAATATTCGTGTGTAAATACTTATTTGTCACATGAAACCATGCAAACATTTTTTACATTCATATATGAAACCATATGGAATTTAATAAAAAATTAGTTGAAACCATGTGGATCAGATCAATATCCAAATGGAACTATATTAGTTTTATATGGATCCATGTTGTTTCCATATGCGAATTATATACCATTATCTAAAAAATTACTCAAAATTAATTAATTTTATCTGGAATAATTAGGATCTAGTCTGGATTTAGTCTACAATAGTTATTTTAATGTTAAATTCAACAAAATATCAGTTAAGAAATACACCAAGTCAGGACTCGAACCAAGGCCCTATAATACAGAAGCTGCAACACATAACCACGGAGCTATATTCTAAAACATAAACAAGATTATATGGAAATGATATAGATCTGAGATCTTTGAATGATATTTCCATATGAATTCACATAATATCCATGTCGATCCATATTATATTTATACCAAACCATATGAGAAACTTAAATATAACTATTTTTTCTTGTTTATGTTTTAGAGTATAGCTCAGTGGTTATGTGTTGCAGCTTCTGTGTCATAGGACCTTGGTTCGAGTCCTAACTTATAGAGTATTTCTTAACTGATATTTTATTTAATTTAACATTAAAGTAACTATTGTAGATCAAATCTAGACTAGATCCTAATTATTCCAGATAAAATTAATTAATTTTGAGTAATTTTTTAGATAATGGTATATAATTCGCAAATGGAAACAACATGGATACATATAAAACTAATATAGTTCCATTTGGATATTGATCTGATCCACATGGTTTCAACTAATTTTTTATTAAATTCAATATGGTTTCATATAGGGGCACTTACGATTCGCCGCCAACGTTTCACCGCCGCAATGATTCGCCGCCGTAATGTTTCGCCGCCAAAAAAATATTTTTATATCTTTTTATTATAAATATTATATAATATATACAATTATTTTTATATTAAAAATTTTTTTTTACAAAATGAACAATATATTTTTTACAATTTTTTATAATTTAATATATACAAATATTTTTATATTACAATTTGTTTTTTACAATTTTATTTTTACAAAATGAACAATATATTATAGAATAACAATGCAAAAGAAATATGAACAAATCAGTTTTAAAATATGTTGCAACACATTATATATATTTAATTCAAAATAATAAAAATAAAATTAATACATATTAAAATACAGCAAATCATGTGTTTGTGAGTTATGTGTTATGTGTTATAATATGTATAAAGAAATCTGTACACAACCAT
>JABFPH010000004.1:0-22294 GCA_022817485.1 Elgonia sp. ZL-2020 | reverse complement strand
ATAAGTTTATATATTATGTATTTTATTTATTTGTATAAGTAATTTTTGAATGATAGAAAAAGTTTGGATATTTTTGTACTGTTAAATAAGTTGAATTTTTTTACTGATTTAAATAATTAAATGTTTATTTATTTAGTCAAATATTAAATGTTTTTTAAATGTTTCGCTTCATGAAAATATTGGTTCATATAATTTAAAAAACAAGTTTTTGGAACACGTGCATGAAAATAGCCATTTCCAGAATAATATATAATTAATATATAAATTCCAAAAAACAAATATTAAAAAAAAATGAAATTCATTTTTAAAAAGTATTTTTATATTAAAAGTTTCAATTAAAAATAATTCTAAATGAAAAGAATTATTTTCAAAATTAAATAAGTGTTTCTACATAAATAAAATCTATAAAAAATGTCTAATATCTATCTTAAATCATGAAATTGAAATTTGATAAAACACAAAAATTCTAAACACTACTTTTAAATACATGCAAACTCCAAAGTAAATATATCTAAACTACTACTATTTCCTTGGTGTAAAAAGTGCAATAAACAAATCTACCATAAAAGAATAAATAACTAAAGCGCCGATGATGTAGAAATAGTAATAAGCATGTACTAATGGAATTGAAAATCAACTTAAAAGTTATAATTTTTAATTCTCGCAGTGGATACGGTACTTTATGCACCTAGGGAGACAAAATGTGACTTAGGAAAAAGTCACATTTTTATCTCCCTTGGTGCATAAAAACTATTTCTCTGAACAGAAAAGAATCATATATACTAAGAAAAGTGCATATGACGACATGCTGCTTTAGTATTTTTTTTTTTTTTTTTTTTTTTGTTGTTTTTAACAATTAGCTAATATATTTGTTTTATTACCAATTTTGGGCAGATAAAAGTGTCATTGTACGAATATTTTTTATTTATTTTTTCATATTTTTGTGAAAAAAAACTTTTATTTGTTATTAATTTGTTTCTTTTTTTTATTTCTTTTTTTGTTAT
The DNA here is from genome assembly GCA_022817485.1 of Elgonia sp. ZL-2020. Taxonomy (NCBI): domain Eukaryota; kingdom Metazoa; phylum Arthropoda; class Insecta; order Hymenoptera; family Scelionidae; genus Elgonia; species Elgonia sp. ZL-2020. The sequence continues at coordinate 21,290 of JABFPH010000004.1, read as the reverse complement.
ATATTTTGGTTTTAATATTTAAAAATTAGAAACTGATCAATTTTATCTTAACTAATAACTACAATAAGCAAAAGTTTTTGTGAATTTAAAATTTACATACCTGATGCTAATAGTGAAACTTCCACTACGAGATATGCGCTTGGGCGAACGACTGCGTATTCTGTAAGACGAAATAGGTGATTTTGGCGACCTTCGTTTAGGGGGAGGACTACGAGACCGACTTAATCTGGTAGGAGACCTGCGACCAAATGAACGCAATCGAGATCGTGAATAACTTCGCGATCTTGATCGACTTCTGCTTCGCCTTCGATGTTTTCCCAATCTTCTATCCCGCTCATCTTTTTCTCTCAACATCCGCTCGAAAGCTTCTAATGGATCATCGATTACCCTGTTGACAAAATTAAAACTACAAAATTAACATTTTTGCAACATTTAAAAAGATTTGTTTTTTATCAATTCAAAGAATTAATAATAAATTTTGCATTAGGATTGATATTGAAAGTGTAGCTTACCCTTGATTTCCATTGTGAATGTTGCGACCTAAACCAGGTGGTGGGGGTTGATGTTCACGATATCCAACTAGAAATAGAAAAAAAAAAATTTAAGACAAGTGTTCAATTAAATTTATGAAAAAATAGAATTAAAGTGAATCGAAGCAAATTATTTCATAAATTTTCATTAAGTATAATTTTAGTATTTATTAGTTAATTGAACGAACGATTTTTGATCGAAACAATAATTTACCGAAAGTACATTCAAACAAAAATAATATTATCGAATGTTCATTTTACCGAAAATCCAAATAAATAAAAAAAATCAGCAAGAATAGTCAAAAATAATTGTTACATCATTCAATGTTAATATAATTATATGTATAAATATATAAATAAAAAATATACTTACAGTCACGATTATGAACGCCTCTCATTGGTCTTGGCGGACCATTATTATAATTCCTAATAGGTTGATTGGGCCAATAACCTTGCTGCTGATACGGAGGTCTATCGTACCTCGGTGGAGCATAATGCGGCCCCTGTTGGTGGGGATACAAATGCATTCGATGTCCGATATAAGGGTCCGGTAAAAGAGGCGCGTTATGAGTCGGAATATTAGTTGGGGGAGGTGGTTGACTATAAGTTTGAGATGGCGGACCACGTTCCTCGCCCGGCGGGAAGGGTAAAAGTGGTGGCTGACTGCTCGTGGTGGTCGAATGCAAATGCGGCTCATCGACAGTTGGCGTACCCGGACGATCTTCCTTGGGTCGGCGTATAGATGCATCGTAATGCATCATGGGGGCATAATGAGGATCATTGAAACTATGACCTTGGTAGTTTTTGGGCACAGTATTCATTATATGATGACTAGGTGGTGGGTAGTCCAGATGATGAGACTGTCTTGGCGACACACTTGAAATAGTATGTTGCTCATTTTTAATATTACGTGATGCGCCATCATAAGTAGTGCCATGAGGAGAGTTCGAACTTGCACGCTGACTCTCTTTTTGTACGGGCGATTTGACGGCAGGTGGGTTTTCCGCCTCGGATTTAACAGGCTCAGCTTTCGTAATTGCTGGAACTGGAGTTTCTGGTACAACATTGGAAGAATATCCCTTTTCGTTATTGAAATTCAATACTGCATTACGCAGGAATCTGTTAGGAATAAGCTCAACTGGAGAAACATCTTTCTCATTGCAGTCAAGACATTCGTTCTCTTCTGATTCCAGAAGATAATTCCTAATGCATTCATCGCAGAAGGAATTTCCGCAGCAGGGTATCATCACTGCGTCTGTTAAAATATTTTTGCAAATTTTGCAGATGATATCTTCCGGGATCTCCGGTTTTGGGACAACTTTTTCTTCAATTGGGACGAATGGTGGACGTTCTTTTTTACCAGATTTATATGCCTCACTAAAAAAAAAAAAAGTCGAAATGAATACATTGTTGAATTGGAAATTAATATAATCAGATATGGGAAACACCATTACTCAATTAAATCATATTTTTTATTATCATTTTATAAAAAAAATTAAAATAATTTGAAATACAATATTTTTTTGTAAATTAATGTTTTTGAAAAAAGAAATTGGAGTATTATAATCAAAATTATTTTTATTTATTTAGGATAATTTTGCATTTATACAACAAAAGTAATTGAAAAGTAATTAAATTTTAATTATACTATTTTTTATGATCAAGTTAAATTGTTGTTTATCCAATTTCATAAATACAAATGTATAAAAACATTAAACTAATAAATTGGTTATGTAACTTATTAGATAATAACACAATAATTTCAAATAAAAATAAATAAATGAATTGGTTTTTTTTAAAAAGGCACAAGTCCAATGGAAATCCTATGGACATGTGCCCTTTTAAAAAAAACCGATTCAAATAAAATATTAAAAAACTCAAAAAACATTATTAATTCATAAAATTTATAGAATTGGCAGTATTTTTTATAAATTAATATATGTAATTGAGTATATATTTGTGTTCATCTCTGAAGATAATGATATGCATCTAGTTTTTAAAAAGTGAAAAAGATGGCAGATGATTTTGAAAACAATTTTGTCATGCAATTAATGATTTTTTAGATTTTAAATTCATGAATTATTAAAGTTTGAAGTTTAAAAATTTTGTTTAAGAAATGCAAGTTTTGTGTATGAATAGTGATGTGATGATTTAACATTAATTGTGATATTTAATGAAGTTTTAACGGAAATGAGAAAAGGAAAATTGGTGTTGAAATCTTACCGATTGATTGCAGGAACTGCGTAATGGCCCGTGGGAGTCATCATTGCGCCTGGCACTAAAGGTCCCTCAACAGGTACCATAAAACTGCGCGGAATCCCTGTACTTTTTTTAATTTTTATAAAATCTTGGTTTGCACCTAATGGACAGTTTTTTATCCAGTGTCCTGGTTGATGACACTTATGACACCGGTAATTTTGTGGAACTTTGCCAGTCTGGTTTGAACCCTTATGTTTAGAATAACTGTAAAATACAAATTTGATATTTTTAATTATACTCTAATTAATTTGACTAAAAACACTTTATAAAATTGAAAATATATTTCATGCTTTTTAAATATTACTTTGTATTTTACAATTATAATTGTTCTTGTAAAATGTGTAGGTATTTGTTTCCTTATGTATATATTTTTAAAATATATTATCATTTAAATTTATAAATTTATTTTATCAATTTTCAAGTGTTACTGTGTATTTTTTTAAATCGTGTCTTTTTCACTTTTTTAAATTATGTAGGCGATATTTTATTGGAAATTTACATGCATAACATTGATAACAGAATCAACTTTTTCTAAAAATAATATTTAAATTCAATTTATTTTTATAAATTTCTCATAAAAATAAAGAATTTTATCATTAAACTTAACAAAAAGTTGATTGCTATTTATAACGCAGAATACATTTTAAATGAAAAATTAGTAACAATAAAAAACGAAATCAAAATTTAGAACACTAAATAATTGTAAATACAGTAATGGACGGAAAAGAAACTTTGAAGATGTGTGAAAAAGGAACATACCTCGAAGGATCATAATCATGAGTCGATTGCGACATCATGGCCTGAATTTTTTCTTCTTCAGATCCATCTATTCTAGAAAGATCGAGTTTTCTAGAAAACGCGCCGATATCTTTGGAACTACCATGACTGATTGTTTTGTTCCTGTAAGAGCTTCTCTTTGGCTGAACTGTTAAAGGAACTCTTACAACAATAAGGCTGGTATTTTTCGGAATCAAAGTGCTATCATCAGTATATTCTGTAAAAAAAAAGAAAACAAGTTTAGATAAAAACGTTTTGAAAAGTTTTCTGAAATTGATTTTCTGATTGTACTGAAATATACGAAAATTTCGTTTAAGGTGTTACTGCCGATAACTCGAAATAATTAGAATTTTTTTAAATTTAGTGTATGTGTTCTATACATTATCATCTAACTTTTTGCGAAGTTTCAAACAATTCGTATATTTCTAAGCAAAAAATTAATAATCTCAGAATTTTTTACCGCATAGATTTCGAGAAAATTCAGTTTTAATATTTATTTTTTTCTATCTAGACACATTGGTTAGTGTAGAAGATCCATAGTAAAAGAGTATAATATCATTCAGTTCAGTTGTCTTACTTTAATATGGCGGCGCTACTCTAACCCATGTGCTAAATTGTGAAATAATTCAAGGGATTTCTATACAACTTTAGCAACATATTATTTATATTTTATCAAATTCTCTATTTTTTAATATTTCGAGTGAGTATCTTTAAATAAACTTTGCATTGTATTTCAATATAAAATTTTGTATAAAATTAATTCTCAATTATTTGTGGTTGGCGTAAAGTTTTGTACTTGAATGTATCTCCAGTAATACCTTAAAACGTTTTCAAAAAAGCTTTCTCAAAATGATTTTCTGATTGTATTGAAATATACGCCGAAAAGTTCGTTTAATTTGATTTTTCAATATGACGTCATTCTTTGCACTGATTGGCTCAGAGTCTGAATCAAAATCAAATCTGAATCAAAAATTGGCACTGAATCAGAAAAGTGTAGTGGGAACAATTTGTTTAAGACGAATTTTGTTTGGACCTGCATCTGAAACGTGCAACTGCATGTGGGAATAAATCCAACCCACGCACAAGAACAATACGCTTAAGGATACTCACTCGTCATGATAAAAAAATGATAGAATTTCATTAAATCAAAATAGTATGTTGCTAATATTGTACAGAAATCACCTGAATTATTTCAGGTTTTTTTACCACGTAGTTCTCGAGAAAATACAATTTCAATATTTGTTAGTTTCTATCTTGGTGCATAATTTAGAATAGCGCCGCCATATTAAAATAAGACAAAAGTATGATATTATACTCTTCTACTATGGCGATGCTACTCTAACCAATGCATTGAGATAGAAAATTACAAATATTGCAATTTTATTTTCTCAAGAACTATGCAGTAAAAAATTTAAAATAATTCAGGTGATTTTTATACAACATTAGCAACATATTATTTAAATTTTATACAATTCTATCATTTTTTTATCATCACGAGTTAGTATCCTTAAACGATAATCTTAAAACTCTTAAAAAATGAACGTCTACTGATCATAAATTATTTATTGCTAAAAGCACGATTTTTACTTGCCAACTAATAACCGAAAAATTGTAAAGAAAAAACTCGAGCAGATGGTGTTAAAATTATCTGGTATAAAATTGGAGAATTTAAGGTAGAAAATCCGCTAAGTGACGTATTTTCAAGGTTCCAAGTTTAAAGTGTGAATAAATAGTTAATAAGTATTAATAATAGTATATTACTTAACTAGTTGGAGAAATAGGGGTTTCTCCCACGCGTGAAAGTGGGGTCACGAGCGAAGCGAGTGGCCACCACTTTCACAAGTGGGGGAACCCCCTGTTGCTCCCAAATAGTCAAGTACGATATTTTTTCTTACAAGTGCGGCAGAATTTTTTTATAATTGTCACGTTTATAAATTTTCACATGTTTATAGATTCCCTATTTCTCACACGTATTAAGGTAAGATATTTTTTCTTACAAGTACGGCAGTTGTTCTTGAATATATTTATGAATTAAATGCTACGAATTGTTATTTTAAATTAAGTATTGAACATTAACATATGGAGAAAATATTTGCATCACCATATATATTTTTAATTATTCAAAAATTTATTTTGTTAGTTTAAATTCTTTATTTCCTATATTTTATGATAAATCTTACAATGGTAAAATTTGAAATAAAAAATCATCACGTTTTTTTCATATTGTTCAACAAAAAAAAATTCTTTGTTATTAATTTTGTTACTAATGTCCATTGTTAATAAGAAATAAAAAATTTATAACACAAATTAAAAAAAAGGTTTTTTTTTTAGATCAAAAGAAAGCTATGTAAGCATTAAAATGTCTAAAGCTTCTGAAAACAGAGTGTTCTGAACCTTTAACCCTAATACGGCTGAGGTGAGTCCGTTGGACTCATTTGCTTGTTAAACAATTAATATTATTTTCAATTCAATTCAAATCACTTTCTTCTTTGAAGACTTTGTTAATTGGACATCTATCGATAAAAAAATGCACAAACATTATGGTTTTTGAGTACTTTCAAATAAAAAATTTATTTCGAATGACATTTTGCATATTTTGGCTGAGCGAGTCCGTTGGACTCAACGCGACGCGTGCACGTCTATGTACGTTTATAACCATAAACAAACAAGAGTGCTTACATGATTGCAGTGAAAATTCTAAATTTTTAATAAAACAAACAGTTTTTATTATTTTGTGAAAAGCTAAGTATAGTTTACATGTGTGTAACGAACACTACTCTTTCGCAAACGTGCAATAATTTTACTTAAATATTTTAGTTTATTCATCAGTATTATTTCATAAAATTGAACAAATTAATATATTTTTGTTTTGTTATTATTCTAAAATGTAAATAAATAGATATTTTATACAACTATACTGATTAATGACATATTTCTTGCTTTGAGTCCGTCAGACTCACCTCAGCCGCTTATGTTCGTAAAATAGCTCAGCCGTACTAGGGTTAATGTAGAAAATCCGCTGAGTGACGTATTTTTAGGGTTTCAAGTAGTTGATAAGTATGTAACATTTTTTTGATTTTAAAAAAATTTTTGTTAATTCTACAAAATGTTTTGTTAATTCAACAAAACAGTTCTATGAGTGAATTATTCGTTTTATATAATAATCATATATGATTATTATATAAAAAGAAATTTTTACTTTATTTTTTATAAATAAATGATTATTTATTATGAGAGGAAACTCTATAATTTTTTAATGTGAGTGTTTGAACTCAACAGTTTTTTATTTTTATATAAATATTAAAGTTTTCCTTCGATTAAAATATTCTTTATTAAATTTGAGCATAGGTTCCTATGGTCAAACGTTTAAATTTATTGATTGTTTTATTTATATTTTTCAGAACTAAAGAAATTTTTTTGAAGAAAATTCTCAAAAAATTTAAACGATTAATAATTTTAAATATTTTACCATGATAACTTATGCTCAAATTCTTTATAAAGAATATTTTAATCGAAGAAAAACTTTAATATTTATAAAAATAAAAAAGTATTGAGTTCAAACTCACATTAAAAAATTATACAAATTTCTGTTATATTAATTATTATATATTAAATTATACAAAAATCAAAAAATGATAGATAATAATTTGTTTATAAAAAATAAAGTAAAAAATTTGTTTTATATAATAATCATGTATTGTTTTATAATATAATTGAAGTAAATTAATTTTATTAAAACCTTTTAACTACTTATTTACACTTCAATCTTGGAGTCCTAAAATACGTCACTTAGCATTGTTGTTGACAGCATCAAGCTTTATTCAATAATTTCTTAGTGGGAGAAATTATTTCTCCCAACGCTTCTCTCAAAATATACTATTAATATATAGGGTGCTTACGGCATGTCATTCTGCATGCAGAATGTGTTCCTAAATACACATTCAATGTTTTTATAAATGGGGTTGAACTTCTCTGCTGAAGAAAATGATATGGTTTACCATATCGTAAACGATATGGCAAACAATATGGTAAACCATATCGTAATCCATATGGTTAAAATTTTTCAATTTTTTCCAAATTTTTTAATTTTTTCAAATTTTTCAAATTTTTTTTAAATTTTTTATTTTTTTCGAATTTTTTTATTTTTTTCGACATTTTTTAATTTTTTCGACATTTTTTAATTTTTTCAAAATATTTTATTTTTTTAAAAAATTTTTAGTTTTTTTAACCCTTAACCCTGGATGTCGGTCTGTGGGACCGCTAACAAAAACTTTTTTTTTTGCTGTAACTGCTATATTTATGTAACTTTCTCTATAAATATTTATAAATAAATCATTATAAGAATGTTTAGTAATCAAAGATTTTTAATGTTTAAACCATAATTGATCATAACACCATGAAATTTCTTGTAAAATGTTTATTAAACATATTTAATACGGTATAGCGGTCTCACAGACTGACATTCTATGGATACGTGATTTTTTTAGGTTCCAGGGTTAAGGGTTAAAATGTCTCATTTTTTAAAATTTTTATACTTTTTCAAAATTCTTAAGTTTCTTTCAAATTTTTTTTAAATTATTAATTGTTTTCAAAATTTTTGGTTATATTTCATAGTTTTTCAATATTTACAAAATTTTAAAAAATATTTTTAGTTTTTTTAGATTGTTGAAATTTGGAATTATCAATTTTTGACTTTTTTGAGTTTTCAAAAATTTTAGAGTTTCCAAGTCTCTTAACACTAGAAAGACCGACGGCGCTAAATTGACGTCACGCAACTTTTCATATGCTGTTATTTCTATAATTTACTCTTAAAATCGAATTCCTTTTGTGACTTTTATTTATTTTTGGAGCTTAAAAAATACGTATTGAATTTGTTCCATTCTTTATATTTATTAAGATTTTATTTTACATTCTACCTACAAGGACCGATGACGCTAATTTGGCGCCCGCGTACATTACTATTTATATAATAAAAAAAAATATATCTATTTTCATTCCAAATAAAAAATAGACACTACTTATACAAAATAATGTAGAATATAATTATAATAAACATTAATTTCAAATAATTTAATGTTTTTTAAATATAATTGAAGAATTCATTTTGATAACACACATATATATACAAATATTTTCTTTTCTTACATTAAATACATAAATATTACAAGGCACAATAAAGATACTATAGAATCTTTTATTTATTTATTTATTTATTCATTATAAACGGGAATATCTCCCTTTGATATAAAAGAAAATACATAAATCTCAAAGATTAAACTAAACGTGTTACACGTGATGAGATACATATTGTCGAAAACGATGAAATGACGTATTAAAAAAATCTATGTTCTCACACATTTTGTTTCCCTGCTTACATATTCGGTTAAAAATCGAGTGTTCATATTGACATGTCTTGGATCGTGGAACAAAAAATAAATTGGTTTGTCGTAGATGACGGGAAGGAACATAAAAATTTATTTTTTCGACAATGCGCATTACATTGAATGTTGTTACGCAATATATTGAACAAGAAAAGCATGTCAGATATTTCTTGTCTGATAGCTAATGGTTGAATACGATAGATTGATTCAATTGGGGAATAGTTATGATTATCGAATCGCATAGGTGTACCATTACGAAATGCAAGTTGACGCAAATATCTATGTTGAACAGATTCTAACATTTTGATTTCCCCTAACTTGTATGGGGACCAGACAGGAGAAGCATATTCCAATATGGGTCGTACTAGTGAATTATACAAGATGATGTAAGTGTTCGGTTTTATGAGATTAAACGATCGATTCACGAAACCTAGAACTCTGAGAGCTTTATTAACTACGCGTACAATGTGTTTTTTAAAGCTACCGTCAGATGAAAATGTCACACCAAGATCATCGATTTCCGATTTTGCTAGTAATACTACATCTCTCATCATATAGTTGTAAATAAAAACATTTTTCTTCGTTGAGTATCTAACTACATAACACTTTTCCAAATTAACAGTCATAAAATTAGCCCTGCACCATGTTTCGAAGGAACTCAGATCTTTCTGAAGTAAATAAGAGTTTTGAGGAGAGTCAATATTTAAAAATAATTTGGCGTCATCAGCAAACAATAATATCTCACAGTGTTCCATATAGCGCGGTAAATCATTTATAAAAAGTAAAAAAAGCAAGGGTCCAATATGAGAACCTTGAGGGACACCTGATGTTACAGAATATTCAATTGACTGAGCATGACCGATTTTAACTAGTTGTCTACGATTCGAAAGGTAGCTCCGAAACCATTGAAGTAATGGATCACATATACCATAATCGGACAATTTTTTTAATAACAATGAGTGGGGTATCTTATCAAAAGCTTTCGCGAAGTCTGTGTAGATCACATCTACCTGACCACCACGATCTAACGCTTTGGATACATAATGATTCATTAATGCCAAATTGGAAACTGTAGATTTACGTTTACAAAATCCATGTTGTTGGTCCACGATTATCGGTTCAAAAATACTATAGAGTTTCGGTGTAATTAATTTTTCAAATAATTTCGGAATGGTGTTAATAATTGAAATGGGCCTGTAATTTTCAATATTATGTATATCGCCTTTTTTAAATATGGGTGTGACGGAGCTAATTTTCCAAATGTTTGGAAATGATCCTGAATTTAATGATTTATTAAATAAGATGTGTAAAGGTCTAGATAAAGCATATTTACATTGTTTCAAAAAGAAATTAGGAATACGATCAGGACCAGCCGAGCATTTATTATTGAGTTGGGACAAACCATCGAAGACTTCGGACAAAGTGAGTTGAAAGTCACTCAAGTTTATAACCGAAAATTGATTTATGGTATGCGCAGTGGAAACATCTACTTCAGGTTCATACACAGAGCTGAAAAATTGTGAAAACAAATTGCAAGATTCAGCAAGATCATTACCAGTTTTATTTTTAAAAGATAACTTTGTTGGAATATCATTGTTAGATCGAAGCGAATTAGCATATTTCCAGAAAGATTTGGGATCGTTATATAGAGAGTTTTCCACACGCGTTTGATATGCAGTAAAAGAATCTTCAATTAATTTACAGCAGGAAGATCTTAGACGTGAAAAAGTCAAATAATCGCTCGGACAGTGAGACTGCTTATATTTCTTATGTGCTATTTTTTTAGCAGTTATTAGTTTTTTAATTTGCTTATTGAACCACGGGGGATATGAGTTATCATTATTCACTATATATGTTGGTACACAGCAGTCAATACAGTTATAAACAATGTTATAAAACACATCAATATCGTCGTCTACCGTAGAGTTATTTAAAATAGTATCCCAGTCAAATGAATTTAAATAAGATATTATTCGAGTATAGTCAGCTTTTTGGAAGTTATGTTTTCGATATGCTAATTTTACAGATTTTGTAATTTCTATGGAGTAAGTACAGAGGAGCGGTGGATGGTATTTATCAATCTTACTCAAAATGTCAATTGCCGGTTCCGTTTACAGGTTAAGTAAATTTGAAAAAATCAAGTCTAAATAAGAGTTGTGGCAGTTTGGAGTTGTGTTACATTGATTTAAATTTAAGTAATTAATATGTTGCGACAGTATGGATGCTGAATCGCGGGTCATTAATGATGCCGAGTCATGAAAACTAACAGTAGAGCCTAATGAAGTGTTCAGCCAATGACAGTTAGGTAAGTTAAAATCACCTGCAATAAAAAGACTAGAGATCTGTGTCTGGTTTCTGAGTTCATTCAAAACATGCCCAAAGCCATCATAGACCGCTTGTGTAGAGTTTGGTGGAATATAAATACCACAAAATAATATACTTTGACCTATAACATCCAATTTAATCCAAACTTGCTCAACAGAGTCAATTGGATTTGCTAATTTTTGACAAGTATATTTTGAATTTACTGCGATCAGAACTCCACCGCTTCTAGAGTGCATACTAGTCAACGAAGACCGATCACAACGAAAAACGGAGTATCCTTTCCAATTTAATTCATCATTTGTGATATCCGCATGTAACCACGTCTCAGTTAATATAATAATGTCATAATCGCATGTCAGTATATTATTACGTATATAATTTAATTTTGTCCTGATACCTCGCAAATTTTGATAATAAATGGATAACGGAGATTTAAACGGAGAATATTCCATAGCTATACGTTTTTTTGTTCGATAATGACTGGAGTGCCGTTGTTATATTTAATAGTCAAATTTTTCTCGCCTTTATAAATTCTATTGTTTAACTCCTCACGTAAAAAGCCTAAGTATTCTCTTTCGCGAGGGGTTGAATTGTTGGATATTTTCAGTTTATTGTCATTGAAAAAATTACTATTTTTGAATAAATATTTGACCTTGTTGTTTGAGTCAAAAAATAGTTTTAGAGGACGAACACGATTCGGATTATGATTTCCGATACGATAAGCAAAATGCGCGACTGGCTTTTCAGGCAAAAAATTAAACAATTCATTGACTTTGTCCAGATCATTCTCCTTGGCGTTTTCAGAAAATCCGTATAAAATTAAATTGCAGGCCCGGCGGTTACGTTCGCGAAATTCGCATACTGCTTCATTGACCAACTCGAGAGTAGAGTTTCGGTCAGGTCGAGTAATATCTGAATTCTCCAAATTAGTTACACGCTCTTTCAAATCATCAATATCGAGATCTATACGTTCGATTTGTCTATCAAAATGATTTACCGCTTCCTCGATTTTGTTAGAGAGCATTTTAAAAAGATTTTCGCATTGCTCATTCAACATTGTATAAAATTTTTCGCGTTCGTCTTTCAAAGCAATATCAAACTGTTCGCGTTGTTCGACCAAAATAGATTTTATATAGTCACGAGTGACTTCTGAATTTTCAGTTATCTGTTTGTTCTTATTGGCACGCGTATGCATCCCGTAAGGAGAATATTTAGACGTGGAAAACGAACTTTGGTTTACTTTATCGACCGGCATGTTAAAATAACGCAAAAATATATAAATTTATACAAAAGTTACAAAACACAAAGTTTACACGAGAGTATATAAAATAAAACAAAATTTATAAAATTTACAATTATTTAATTACTACTAAGCTACGTTAAAATATGTTGATTTCGGATATGTCGCGCTATTCAATATATCGTATTGTGTTCCGTATAGTGGCACCACTGGTGCAGCAGCAAATCACAAACACCGGTGTGCAGAAAGGATGCGCAATAGCAAGACGTAAAACGTCCCTTATACTTATAGTATCGTGTCGTTAGTGATGAACAGCTGAATCCGCAATGACAGTTGAAATGTGTTCGGCCTGGTTACATTCGTTTATGACAAACATACAAAAACCCCATGAAACAATGCATGATAGATATCATCAACCAGCTCGTGATCCGGAACTCTAACGTTTGTGTTGTTCAATATTCCAAATGTGTGTTGTGTGTTGTACATGTGTGATGTAATATATTCCAAAGTGTTGTTGTATCATATTCCAAAATTTCAGAAGACTCACTGTACCAAAATGCTGGAAATACAAAATACGCACAGTATATATGTCTCCAAAAGATGAAAAACAAAAATCGAATGTATGTTAGTTGATATGATGTTGTTTTCGATTCCTTCCAGTTATTCAATATGTTCAACAAAGAAACACAATGATCGGATGCATAGTTTCACAAAGACATCAAATTATTCAGCGATATATCAATGTTTGCAGCAACGATACTCACAAATAAAGGAGAAAGTAGCGAACTAGCTTTCTCCTCATAAAAAAAGTTGCATATAAATCAGTGTAATTGTCCAGTGTGCGCATCAATAAATTCGGAACAGGCTTTGCGTAAAAAAAATAGCTCAAAGACAAATAAAATTATAAAATTATCAATCCAAATTGGCCAATATTCGATAATTGTAAAAAATTTGCAAAATCAACGGTCCTCTACTGATAATAAATATTTGGATTCACAGAGAAACCAAAACACGTCCGTTCACTTCAAGAGACAAACTCATTTTTTTTTAATATTATTAACAAGAAATATTATTAAGTATCGCGCCAAAATATTAATAACTATATGAACTTTTGCGTTTTTCTGCGCGCGGCGCACGACAAGTAGTAACAAATGCGCAAAATGCATAACCTGTTCAATATTGGCACCATTTGATATTATTTTTGTTACTTTCATTTATATAGATATATATATATTATTTTTGTTCTTTATGGCCCAGACGCATTTTTGGTTTTTTGAATTTGAACTCCCGCTCGCGCCGTTCGACGATAAGTACAAGTGGCTCCTTATCAGCGCCACCGGAGTCACGCGGTATCCCCGCCGCGCAATCGCCCTTCCTTTCCCCGCGCACCGCTACGGGAAATGCTTAAAAGAGCGCGCACGACGAGCGGAGCGTCACTTTTTTTCGGTGTGTCACCGGAGCCCCTCTCTGGACTAAGCTCTGGAGACGGCGAGAGGCAGCACATGCTGTGGCTCTGGTGATATCCAGTTTTGGCACCTGGCGTGCATGCGGAGTGGTAGCTGTGCTACACTCTCACTCCCAACGCTGTTGCGTGTCGCTTCAGCAAGCAACCTCGGCTGTGCCGAGTTGAAGGCTGACTGTGTCGGCCCCGACTGTGTCGGACCTAGTGCAAGTCGCACTGGGGAAGCTCGGTAGCTGTGCTGCCAGATTTCCCTGCACGCTAGACCCACGCTTAAGTCCTATTGTGACTATTGGCTGTTACTCAGCCATCAACGGATACAGCTACCTAGCTGTTACCCCCGGGTCAATTACACCCTTTCGCTGCAATCCAACTAGGATTGCACTACGTCGGGAAACCGTCTTCAACAGGCTTCCCACGAATATCCCTTCTGGATTTTTTAATTTCACATCGCATCTGTTTCATTGCAGCTAGCCTGCCTTCATTTATTTTAGTTTTCTTTTCTTTTCTTTTTCTTCAGTTTTCTTTTTGTTTTGTTGGTTTAATAAATAAATTGTTTTTGTTAAATAAAATCTCGCCTTTTACTTTAGCTTAACCTTTTCCCCTTTTAGCAAGAAACTATTGCCGACCATCTTTGGACCTCTTCGGATTTGCCAGCCTTTCACCTACGCTTGGCACAAATTGTTGCTTAGATTATTAACAATCTTAAACAAGGTCCTTCGAGCCGGATAGGTTCATAAGTTAAATTAATCTGCTATCAGGGAAAATAATTAAGCTAATTATTTAAGGCTACTTGTCGGTCTACTGCAAACATATTTTGCTCCATACGACAAGATTTTTATTTTGTTTCTCGCACTACTTGTGCATCCTAGTTGCTGCATACACAACTAGCGATACAATTATCGTACCTTCGATATATAGTCAAATCTGCTCCGCTTGGTACATGCCAAGTGATTTCTGAGCACTCGAGACTCCTGTTTATTACATTTAAGTCTCACGTTATTCCGACAATGGAGACCAAATCGTTAACCCAACTTATCTGCTTGGGAAAAGAGCAAGAGCTTATGCTCGAACGCTTACGACGCCATCTAATTAACACAAAGAAAGTTGGCGTCAACAATTTTTCCGTTAGCTACTTGCAAGGTAGATTGGCAGCGTTGCAACCATTAATTGAAAAAGCAGCCGCCATGCACGCTGTCCTCGAAGGTTCTACTGACGAGGACACAAGAGAAAAGCTTGACTATTACAAGTTCGATCTTTGGAATTCTATTCTGGAAGCATACAATGCCGCTGAGAACTTTCTCAACGAGAAGCTGAACGAACTACACAGCATTCATGAGTCAGTGCGATTTCCGGGTCCATCCACCCCCGAAGCAAAATCTACCCACCTACCATCCACAGCGGGTCAGCAGCTTGCACCACAGATTCGGCTGCCGAAATTCGAAATGCCTAAATTTTCAGGCGAATACAACAAATGGCAGGGTTTCAGGGATCTGTTCCGAGCAAACGTACATCTGAATGCAGCACTCTCACCAGCGCAGAAACTGCAATTGTTGCAGTCATGTTTGGTTGGTGAAGTGGCGGAAGTCATCAGTGCAGTACCGCTCAATGATGCCAACTACGAAGGCGCTTGGAGAGACGTGTGCTCACGTTTTGAAAACCAACGCGCAGTTGTAACGGCTCTTTTGACGAAGCTGTTTCAACTTCCTAACGTGAGTCACAACGCACTAACTAAACTGAAGTGCATGCGCGACACTGGACGTAACGTCCTTACTGCCTTGGCAACAAATGACTGTCCCACGGACAACTGGGATCCAATTTATATACACTTGTTGACGAGCAAATTTGATGACACCTTGAAGCGCGAATGGGGAGCTCACTTGAGTTCAACTAGGACGTATCCAAATCGAACTGTGTTCGAGTCTTTCTTGGATCAACGCATTCAAATGTTGGAATCTGTTCTAGTAGAGACCCCTCAACAATCTCGCAACCAGATGCGCGCAAAGTCTTGTAACACCTCGACGCAATCCACATCAAAGACATGCATGCAGTGTAACGGATCACACCCACTCTTTCAATGCAAACAGTTTCATGCATTATCGGTGAAAGAGCGATCGCAATTTCGGCAACAAAATCAGCTGTGCGCCAATTGCCTCTCCAGCAATCATAACAGTAAAAATTGTTCAAGCCAACATGTTTGCAGAAAATGCTCAAAACGACATCATACCTTGTTGCATTTTGAGTCGAACTCTACAGGATTCGCTCAGAGCAATTCTTTCGCTTCAGCCCCTGTCAACTCAGACAATAACGTTACAGTTGTGACTAGTGGTAATGTGGTACATCGCGCCCACGTGCAAACAGTTCTGCTTGCAACAGCACTAGTTACAATTCGAGCTAAGCATCGGTGTGTCATAGTGCGCGCGCTGATTGACCCAGGCTCCGAAAGTTCGTTTATTTCGGAATCTGTTGCACAAAGCTTACGTTTGCCTCGATCGCGAATTGACCTCGCAGTATCGGGAATCGGGGGAAATCAAACAAGCAAACTGCGTTATCAAACCACGTTTGAGATATCTCCAACTTTCCCCAGCTCGTTTACCACAAATGTTCAAGCTTATGTGCTCCAAACCATCACTGCTTATGCTCCTCCTCGGGTTCAATCTGACCATCTAGAAGAGTTTTGCACTCTTCGTTTGGCAGATCCGGATCTTTCCAAGCCCGGGAGAATTGAACTTCTTTTGGGAGCAGATGCTTATGGTCGACTTTTACGTCATGGCGTCATGAAGCAAAGCAAGTCAAGCTTAATTGCTCAAGATACTGAGCTTGGTTGGATCCTGTCAGGACCACTCGCTAATGTACGGCGATCGCATGTGGTAACATCGCAACACGGGACTCTTGACCCCTCGCGACTATTACAGCAGTTCTGGGAATTAGAAGAAGTTCCAGACACGACTCATGTCTCGCCTGAGGACGAAAAATGTGAGTTACACTTCACCCAAAATGTGCATCACACTCAAACTGGGCGATACTCAGTTTGCCTCCCCTTTGTGTCTACAGAGAAACAGAACTCTCTCGGACATTCTAAATCGATAGCCCAAGCTTCGTGGCATCGAATGGAGCGTCGTTTGCTTCACGACAAGAAATTAGCGCAGGACTATAATGAGTTTTTAGAAGAGTATGAGAAGCTCGGACATATGTCCCCAATTGACGCTACGGTTGATGATGCAAAATATACCTATTTGCCGCATCATGCTGTGGTTCGCGAACAGAACCTAACTACAAAGACGCGGGTTGTGTTCAACGCGTCCTGCCCTACTTCTTCAGGAGTTTCCCTTAACGACACACTACTGGCAGGCCCTAAGCTGCAAACTGACATAAATGCAGTCATATTAAATTGGCGAAACTTTCGCTACGTTTTGACAGCCGACATTAAAAAGATGTTCCGGCAAATTATCGTCGCGGAACAAGATCGGAAGTATCAGTGTATCCTTTGGAGACGTCCAGGATCATCGAACGTTACTTCTTTTCAATTAAATACAGTGACGTATGGCACAAAGCCAGCCCCTTTTTTGGCTATGCGTGTAATACGTTACCTCACACAAACACACGCGGATCAATATCCCCTAGCTGTTACGCCCTTACTGACGCAGACATACGTTGACGACGTGCTTTTTGGCGCTGACACTATTTCACTGGCTCTTGAAACACGTGATCAAATAACCACTCTTCTCAATCAAGGTGGCTTCACATTGCGCAAATGGGCTTCGAATAACGTGAAACTTATTCCCGAATGCGAGTCCAACAGTACTGCACTCGAGTTTTCTGGCTTGGAGCCGTCGGAAAAGCGCGTCTTAGGCATTAGTTGGTTGCCAACAAGAGACGAATTTTCCGTGCAGGTCGATCCTATTAACCTCAAAGTCATTACCAAACGATCCATACTGTCCACAATTGCACGCATTTTTGACCCACTAGGGTGGTTTTCGCCGGTCATCATCCGTGCCAAAAT
The DNA here is from genome assembly GCA_022817485.1 of Elgonia sp. ZL-2020. Taxonomy (NCBI): domain Eukaryota; kingdom Metazoa; phylum Arthropoda; class Insecta; order Hymenoptera; family Scelionidae; genus Elgonia; species Elgonia sp. ZL-2020. The sequence continues at coordinate 3,316 of JABFPH010000004.1, read as the reverse complement.
ACTGTTGCAATCATTGTGGCTACGTAAATTGGATTGGGACGATCCAATTCCAGAAGAGTTGCAACTGCAATGGACTGCCTTTTGTAACGAACTTCCGCAATTGCAACGGACTTCCATTCCTAGATGGACAGGAGTGAATGCACATACAACAAGAGCAGATCTCATTGGATTTAGTGACGCATCCGGTCGAGCATATTCCGCTGTGGTTTACCTACGCGTGCGAGACGTTACGGGCGAAGTGAAAACCACGTTACTGACCGCTAAATCTAAAGTAGCGCCGCTCAAAGTGGTCTCTATTCCCCGACTTGAACTATGTGGTGCTGTGTTGCTCACTAAGCTTTTAGTGTCAGTAAAACTTGCAATGAGTCAAAAGATTCACAGAGTGATATGTCAGACGAACTCCCGTATTGTTCTTGATTGGCTCGCCAAGCAGCCTACTTGCTGGACGACCTTCGTCGCTAATCGAGTCTCTAAGATTCAAACTGCATTGCCAGATGCAGAGTGGCATCATGTGAGAACAAAATATAACCCAGCAGATTATAACTCTAGAGGGTTACGAGTTCTCGAATTCCTCGACGCAAAACAGTGGTGGAACGGTCCCCTCGACGTCAGTAACGAGACAAATTCGTTATCTTCGACAGAAGTGGAAGAAATTCAGAAAGAGGCCCGAGCAACAATCGTACAACATGTGCGACATGTTCCCGATTGGGAACTCGTTCTAAAGTATTCCTCTTGGTGCAAGCTTCTTCGAGTCGTGGGATTCATGTACAAATTCATCTCTTGCGTGAGAAAATCGATAGATAAAACATCCATTACGTCAGTGAGTGCTTTGTCCACATATCACCTTGACTCCGCTCACGATTTTCTTATTAGCTATGTTCAAAAACGTGAATTCTCTCATGAAATAAGTTTGTTGCAAGCAGGGAAGGCTCTATGCAATCGATCAAAGTTGCTTCAGCTCAATCCTTTCGTGGATGAATGCGGCCTCTTGCGCGTGGGCGGACGGCTGAATTTCACCGATTTACCATTAAATCGAAAGCACCCACTGATTTTACCATCTCATCACATTACAACGCTTCTCGTGCGCCATCTACATCTGTCCTCCTTGCATGGTAGACTCCAGTTAACACTTCAGCTCGTTTGAGAAAAGTACTGGATAATACACGCACGAAACGTAGTTAAATCGGTAATACATCAGTGTGTAGTTTGCACTCGTCATAAGGCGCAACTTTTACACCAACAAATGAGCCCATTGCCAGCACCACGTTGTGTTCAGTCACGACCATTCAGTCATACCGGAATCGACTATGCTGGCCCGTTTTCGGTGACCTTAACTCGAGGTCGCGGTCACAAGTCACATAAGGCTTGGATTGCATTATTTGTGTGTTTCGACACCAAAGCTACACACCTCGAAATCGTTTCCGATTATACCAGTGCGACTTTCCTCGCTGCTTTACGCAGGTTTGTCTCTCGTCGCGGTTTACCCGAAGTCATATACAGTGACCAGGGTACGACCTTTCGAGGCGCAAATTCGGAGTTGCGACGAACTGTGAGTTCTGCTTTGCGCAGTCCGGACACTCAGAATGCGTTTGCCACGGAGAGATTACAGTGGAAATTCATTCCACCTGCCGCTCCACATTACGGAGTTCTCTGGGAAGCCGGTGTAAAATCCTTCAAGCTACATCTGCGCCGAGCAGTCGGTACTGCCATCATGTCGCTTGAAGAGCTCATGACGGTTGCTTGTCAAATCGAGGCGTGCTTGAATTCCAGGCCACTAGTCCGACTCTGTGACGATGTTGAAGATTTACAAGCCTTAACGCCCGGCCATTTCCTCGTAGGCACAAGTTTAAAGGCCCTTCCGAGCAAGTCGTTTTTAGACTTAAACCAAAGTCGCTTGCAACGTTGGCAACTCACGTCACAAATCGTACAAACATTTTGGCGTCGATGGAGCACGGAATATCTCCATGCACTGCAACCTAGAGCTAAGTGGCAACGCAAAACTGCAGCCTTATCAGTAGGAGACATTGTCATTATACGCGATCCGAATCAGCCGCCCTGTTTTTGGCCACTAGCCAAAGTCATTCATGTGATTGAGAGCGCTGACGGATTAATCCGGGATGTATGTCTTCAAACGGCAAAACCAGTACTGGAACGACCAGTCACCCAGCTGTGTTTATTGCCCGTTCAATATTCATCCTAGTCTCTCAATGACTGCCAAAATCCAGAATCTCTAGCGTACATTTGCATCTTCCGGACATTTATTGAAATGATATTAAATAAATTATTATTCCTGGAATTACATCACTTTTCTTAGAATCTCGTTTATTTTCAGGCTCGTCACAAAAAACGAATGTTGTCGTCATTTTTAATTTACCTTTATTTTTCTAAAATAATATTTCATTATTTACGTAGTCGCATTATTTACGAAAAATTATAATTTTAATTTCAGCTGTTAAACAAAAACAGTAAACATACAAAATAAATCGAATTATTTTATTAAAAACAAAAGAACACATTCATAACAAAAGAGTTATTTTATTCTCAATTAAAATTTAGTATTTGCTTGACTGTGCTCAAGTACGAAACAAAATGAGTAACTTTATCGAGATAAATAACGACGTCGAATTTGACGAACTCTGGGCCAACGCCGAAGAAACCCATGGCACGAACGCAAGTGCCGCAACATTTCCGCTTCTGAATCGGCAAGAATATCAGCCACCGTTCGTGGGAGTCTCCAGACCGTCAGAGACCACATACGTGCCCACACCTCGGAGTGTTTTACCGTCAAGTAGACGAGTGGCCGAGTCCACTGTCACACCCGTCGCACCAAAACGGTGCAAACTTGACAGCTCGTCGCCAACTGTTGCTTGGAATCATCAACTGGCAGTCCATTCGCGTTATCGCGTCATATCTGTGGACCGGTATCATATCCGGATTCCGGAAACCGCCTTCCAAGCAGCAGGGCGCTGGACAAAGACCGTGGCTGCCGGACGCGTCAACGTCAAATGGGATCGGCATGGACAGGTGACAACACGCACTTTCACCCCTCGTTCGCCTGGCAAACTTGAATTGCCCCAGGACCCACGACGCGCAAGTCGTTGAACGCTCTCCCTCGAGCGTTCAAGGGGGGCGGTGTTCAATATTGGCACCATTTGATATTATTTTTGTTACTTTCATTTATATAGATATATATATATATATTATTTTTGTTCTTTATGGCCCAGCCGCATTTTTGGTTTTTTGAATTTGAACTCCCGCTCGCGCCGTTCGACGATAAGTACAAGTGGCTCCTTATCAGCGCCACCAGAGTCACGCG
>JABFPH010000003.1:0-23079 GCA_022817485.1 Elgonia sp. ZL-2020 | reverse complement strand
AATTACAAAAATTCTTGCTCAACGATATCCAATTGTTTATATTGTATCAGATTCAGACAACGAAGAAATTGATGGGTTTTTTTATGAGGAAGAACTCAGCAGAGTAAATGTAAAGTTTGATACCCCAGTCATCCTGGAATTCTGTAATATTACCACAGTGGCATCCAAAAAAGGCTATAAGCATTCCGCCAATATAAGACATGAATACTTCAGGTAGTGTAAAATTTCTGCTTTTTGACCTCCACAGTGGTACCACAATGCGGCATTACAGCAAAATAACTGTGGCATTATGGTGGTACTACAATAAAATCGCTGCAGCATTAATGTGTGGTGCCACTGTGGTACCATTGTAATATTAAAGGAGTAAAACATTGAAGAATTACAGTTATACCACAGAGATTCCTCCTGAATTTTATGGAGGTAAAACAATGTGGAGTTTCTGTGGTACCACATCAGCACTTCAGTAATTTAAAAAGTGTAAAATAATGTGGAGTTCCTGTGGTACCACATCAGTACTTCAGCAATTTAAAAAATGCGAAATATTGTGGTACCACGGTAGTGCAATAATAATATTTCAATATAATGAAAAAAAGTTAATTTAATGATATTTATATTAAAAATACTAATGACTTTAAAAACGGTTTTATTACATAATAGTAACAAAGTTTAATAATAAAATGTTTAAATTTCATTCTCACAGAAAAAAGTTAGACATTTTCTTCATAACGAATATATTAATTCATAATTCATAAATTTACCAATGGCAATGATTTTATAAATTTATTATATATTACTATATTGTGTTTATTTTAAAAATCTTATTGCTTTTCATTTTATTCTTTGATAAAGTTCTCTTTTTCATTTGTAAATTAAATCAATATGTTGTGTTAAATTTTAGTACATAAAATCTTTATTACAAATATAATTAATTTGTTGCAAAACTAACAAAAATTAAATTCAAATAGTGAAATTATTAAATTTTTAATTTTTATATTGAATTTAACTTTTAATACTTACATGAAGTACAATGAAGCCTTAATAATCACATAATTTCAGCAAAATGCTTTCTAATGCCGATGTATTTAATATAACATTAAAGATTAAAATATTAATTTAATGAAATTGATGATTAAAAATTTCATTTGATCCCTTATTTTTATTAATACTTTAAATCCATTAAGGATCCAGTACATTTATATACAACAGAAGGCTATGTTTTGAAAAACAACAATTTATTTTCGTAAATCATATATTTATTAAATTTAAAATCATATCAATACATTTCACTTTTTTTCACATTAATCTCATTTCACTTTTTTGTCTTTTTCTGTTGACGATGTAAGCGTTGCTTTGAATCAAGAAACCAATTCTTCATATAGACCTGAATGCTGTGAATCGTTTCGTGGGTGAATACATGGCACAAGATTCCTGCACATAAAAAATTCAATACTTAAAATTAATTTGAATGATAATTATAATTATATAAGTGGGTGTGATATAAAATTTATTTAATTAAAACGAACATTCATGTATTTTCTGTTTAGTTTTAATCTCCTTTTAAATGTTACCATTTTTGAAGTATTTAACTTATCATGTTAATTTAAATAACATTTTGAAATTGTTTTATTTTTCCCATCAAATAATTTCACGAATAAAACTATAAAATATAAATAAAAAAATTGAATGACGAATTCTAACTAGTGGATATCAATGACCTCCACTATTCTCTGTGTGCACAATAAATTACAATTGATCTATGATTATAATTTCACTGTTGATCGTTTATTGAACAGCTCTAAATATTATTTTTTATAATCTTTATTTTGTTTTGTATATTGTATTATCTTTTATTTGTAAAATTATTAAAGTAAGATAAACTTTGTTCAAATAAAATTTAACGTAAAATTTATACCAAGAAATATGTATATCAAATTAACTATAAACATGCAAAATAATATAAAATTAAAAATACACAGACATAAAAAGGTTGAAATTGCCAAAAAATAGTATATTTTAGCCAAGGGCGCTACCGGCGCCGAGGCGTTTGAAGCTAGTTTTTGAACCAAGAGTGTTGACAAAAGTGGAATTAGAGGGCATAAAAGCCATCTTTTAGGCCCTCAGGCCTAAATGATGGCTTTTATGCCATCTGGAATACGTGCATTTAATATTTTAATTTAATTAATTAATTTTCGTTAATTTATTATCAACACTGCAGAAAAAAATTCATCTGTATTTCAATTATACGAGTTTGACCATCGTAGCATTATAACACGTAATTTTACGTAGGTTTCAAACAATATTTTGACAAATAAATTTAATATAAAATATTGAAAATTTAATTTACATAAACAAAGTCCTTAATTGCGATGCAGCAGACTTTTCACATTGTCTTCAATCACAATTACATTAAACAATTATATATTATGTTAATTTTCTTATTTTATGATTTGATACATTTAAAAGGAAATTAGAATTAACATTCAGTTTTTTCTATTATAATATTTAGTCCATACTTGCTATTTTATTGCATGTAGTAGTATCCTCCATTTTATGGTTGCCTCTTTTGCCACTCCATGTGCATTTGGCTGCTAAATTAAGATCAAATACTTCGTGCAAGACTTTATATGTATGATCTTTAGGACTTGCCCCTCCAATTTTAATAACAAATTCTTCCTATAAAATAATGGATTTAATTGTATGTATATTTGTTGAAAGGGACCTAGTCACATTTTTAACTTTTTTCAGTTTTATCTATTTTTGGTATTATTGAGGGTACATGTCAGAATAATGTTACTTTAATATAAGCTGAATTTAATTATTTTCTGAACACATTGATTTATTCATTGTTGAAAGGTAATTAAGTCCTGGACTTTTTTCGTTTTCCTCGAAAACATAAAAAAGTAACTTAGATCCCTTTCAACAATGACACATTCAATTAGATATTCTACATCTTGACTTGTATTAATTAACAATGTTAAAAAATTATTATAGGTATACCCACAAATACAAAAAATGATTTAATTAAATTTTACGTTGCAAAATGTATCTGCAGATTTTCATAAATATGAATAAAATTAAAAATTTGAAAAAATGTTTTGAAAAAATATTCGAAAAAATTTATATTATATAATAATTCAAAACAGGTGAATAATTTTGAAATAAAAATAAATGATAAAATAAAAAAGTAAACAATGACATAAAAAAATTTAAACTAGTGTATCATGTATTTAAGATTATAGTAGTACAAACATTTTTCCTTTACAAGCATAAACAGTGAAATACGATTTCAAGAGATTCTTTTAAATGTTGGGTGAATTCGTGTTGTGAGTAATTTTAATCATGCTATAATTTCGTGTGCCCTAATTATGGTAGTCGAAAATTTGTTAACTGTTATACTATAACGCATCTTGTCATCATCTTATTTATGATATTAGAAATTATACAGCGGGTCTAAACTAGTATGTTATCTCTCAGAACTAAAGGAAAGTTACAGACCGATCAACTGAAAGTTCTACTTTTTCTCTTTGCTCTAAGTACATAATAAACTTTACAGCACTGGCAGAGCGGCGAAATGCGGAACTAACGTCAAACTCGCGCCGTAAGACGGCACTCGTATCGTAAGTTCCACATTTCGCAACTCCGCCGATGCCGTAAATCAACATATCGACCTCGGGCGCAGTGGCGCCCTCGGACGTAATATACTATAAAGAAATTTACGAAATTTCGAACTAACGTCAAATTCGTGTCGTAAGTTCCACATTTCGACACTCCACCAGTGCCGTATATTAACATATCGGCCTCGGGTGCAGTGGCGCCCTCGAACGTAATATACTTTTCATCACACAGGCGCGTAAAGTCAAATTGCGTTTTTCTCCCTCAAATCCAGGGAATAAACGCACGACTTTTTACTTGAACATGTGATGAAAAATATCCCTGATAACCAGATTTATGTCAATTTTATGTAAATCTAACTCCTCATTTGGCTGAAAATTTTACATAAATAATTAACATCCAATTTTTCAAAATATTAGATTTGATATATGAAAATTGCAAAAGATGAGTTTAATAATAAAAAATACATATTTTCAATTTTCATAATTTAATTGAATACAGAAAATAAAGGTTATGTGTGAGTCGGTAACTTATAATGTCAATAAATTTATTTTTAATTTTTTTCTTCAAAATCATTGATTTATTCATATTATTTTTATAAATAAATGTTTTAAAATGACGAAATTACATTTTAAATTATAACTAACAATTATATTCTGCATTAAAATATTAAAAAATATATTGATGTTAATAATTTATGTAAATATCAGAGGATAATGCAGAGTAGATTTATATAAATTTAATGTAAATCATTTAAAAAATGTTCGACTATCAGGGATCGTTCGCAACTCGAGGAGTAAAGCTTCGCTTTACTCTCTTGTTGCGAAATATACTAATTAAAAAGTAAAATCTATTGAAATAAGTAATAAAAATAAAAAAAAATGAAATTCTGTGCTTCGAAACTGATAGGGTTTCAAACAAATTTATAAAATTATACTTACGAATTGATCTAAAATGTTTTCATGAGCAATCAAAATTCCCTCCCATTCTTGAAATTTTTCATAACTCTTTAATGGTAATAATTTTTCAACAATTTTTGTTCTATTTAACGGTTTGTTATTAGTTTCAACCTTTTCCAAACGATTTTTTATACTTTTGCACTCAAGATCTAATTTGTAATATTTTGCTGCCAATATGTTTGAAATTCCTACAAATATAAAAATCAAAAATAATAATTAAATTCATAATAATTGCAATGTTGTAAGCAATTGAAGAATTTTAGAGAATGTGATAACTTATTATCACTAATTATAAATTAATTAAATAACTTAAACTAAATAACAATGTCTTTTTCATTAACCCATTAAAGCCTAATTGCTTATACACTGCTGCAATAACTCAAAACTGACTTCGCAGCTAATTCCAGAGTACCTTAAATATGAACAACTGACTGATATTGATTGGTTTTGCAAAATCCAATTGTTTAATAATAATTGAGGCATTCTCTGTATAAGAACACCTTAAGTCTTATGCGATTCCCATAAACAGTGCAATGAAATTTGGTTAAACATAGCCAAAAAATGCTTTGCATCAAATTTTATTGAAAAATTATACTTGTAGCGCCCGATAGGTGGCGCCGAAGATTCTCCTCCAGTCGCAACAGTGGGAACGATTCCGGGTTAACCGTAAATCCTAGAACAATAATGTTTGACGGATCTTTATCTGCATTAAATTGACTTTATAAATATTGATCTCCATTTTTAAATTATCGATTTTAAACAAAAGCCGAACTACGATTTTCAAAAGTGCTTTAAGGTGGGACTATCATAAATGCAATAATTACAGAATTTGATGAAAAATTAACTGAACATTCTTCTTAATTGAAGCTACAATTCTGCCAATTTTTATGGATTTCTTGTGTCTAGAATTAGAGATATTCAATTCCAAAAAGTAATAAAATGAAATGATATATAGATATACTAGCCATGTATTTTAAATAATATTTACAGTTAAATATCTTGAATACTTGACACAAGAAATCGATGAAATTTTGCAATAATGTAGCTATCAATGTCAAGAATGTTCATTTAGTTTTATATCAAAATCTATAATTTTGTTCTATTTTTAATAACTATTAGTCGAAAAATTAATAATAATATAATATAAAATTGCAAAAATATAAAAATTTGTATTATTTTATTATATAATATTATATTAGAAACATAAACTCCACATAATATTGTTTAAGAATTTAACAGAGAATTAAATTTTTAATATTATAGTGAAAAACACAAAATTTCTAAAATCAATAGTATTATATTTATTTATAATAATTAATATTCAAAATGAAATTATTACATTTAAAAATACATTTCTTAATAAAATTATATTATATATCTTAACGTTATTTATAATATGAACAGTTTCTTATTTGGGACCCTAAAAATACGGACCTTAATGATAGTCCCACTTTAAGATTTTCAATGTGCCACCAGTTTGTTTAAAATCGATAATTTAAAAATCGAGATAGATATTTCGAAAGTAAATTTAATGTACATAAAGATCCACCGTCGCTGCCGGAGGAGGGATCTTCGGCGCCATCTAGCGGGCGCTACAAGTATTATTTTTCAATAAAATTTAATGGAAAACAATTTTTTGGCTATGCTTAATTCAATCTTCAGAACTAAATTTCATTGCACCTTTTAGTTTTTTTTTTACAATCATTTTTTGAAAACTATAATAAGAAGTTTTCGTAGCTCGATTAGCGGACGACTGTAGAACTACAGTATGTATAATAAAGACGTCTTTCTCACACTGCAGTTCCAAGCTCGATTGAAAAATTAGCGAAATATGCTAAAATATTTTCAACGCAGAAGCGATTGGCGTTATTTGTTTTCTACAAAATTAAATTATTTAAACAATTTGTTGGAATAATCATTATTTAAATAACGTAATTGCAAAAAGAAGAAACACGAGAAATTTTTTTTTTTGTTATTATATCATGAATCTCGTAGTCGGTTTTTGATTATTTCAGCTATAGGCTTTTACACGTTAAAAAACATTTTAAAAAATTTACTTTAATTTTAATATTAAAAAAAATATAAACCTGATTTAAGAAATTGATTCAATTATTTTAATTAAAACGTTTATTCGTATATGAATATTTCTATAAATAATATACTTTCAAAGCAAAAACGTAACCCAACAAATTTATCATATTTATTTGAGATTTTTTTAAACTATAAAAACAGGGTGTCCTATAATAAAGTTTGGAAATGAATATCTCGAAAACTATACATCATATAAAATAGTTTGCAATGAAATTTATTTATTTAATTAAAACGAATATCAATAAACTTGTTTCATCCCCGCGGCTCCACCCTCTAAGTGAGATGGGGATAATACTTTAAAATTTGAACAGTAGGGTAAAGAAAGGTAATTTGGTGATAATTTTTCACTTGCATACCTAAGATATTATTCTTTATACTAGGTCGTACAATTTGTCATAATTGTTGAATTAGCGTTCCTACATTTGAGAAATTTTTATATAAAGTTCATAAATTATCAGTACAGGGCGCAGCAAACAAATATTTAAATCATATTTTAAAACATTGTTAAATTTAAATGTTTTTGAACATACCCATAACTATATTTATAAATAAGTTTAATTACGTCCTATGTGAATGAAACTATAATGTTACAAAAGATTATTGTTGTCCAAGGATCAACTTAAATTTGTTTTTAATAGTAAGCAGTGCAGTTCACTGTCGCAACACTTTCACCTTAGGTATTAGCCAATAAATAAACTTTATTCATGTATTTTCGAAAACAGCAAAAATCAGAAGTTTCAAATAATGTTAGTTACAAGACTTAATTCCAATTTTATTTTTAGATTGATAAATTAAATTTAACACTTTATCAAATTCATGTTTTAAATAGTTTTAACTACTTCACCCTACATAAAAAAATATGTATTTATTATTTGGAATATTTTTTATTCGAGATAGCTATAATAGAAAAAAATCAATTTTTAAATTCTTATCTATTAATTTTTTTATTCAAAAATAAAAAAAATATTTATTCACTGTTTTTACGAACGCTGTTAAATTATAGCTGCAAATATAGGACTTTTATAAGAAAAAGGGTGAAGGGGGTTAATTTTAAATTTATAATCCTATAAGACAAACGTTTTTCTATGATTTTGAAATTATTATTTCTTAAATCTTTTATAAATGACTTAAAATGGAAAAAATTGCTTTTGCAATAAAAATGTTTTTAATTTTTTAGTAATAGTTCATTTATAAATGCAAATATTAATTTCATTATGTGATTTTTTAATGTCATTTCAATAAATGAATATTCTATCAAAAATTCATTGATTTTGTCTATTTTATTGAAAACAATTACAAAAAAAAGATAAAATAGAATTTTCTAACTTTTTATTAAAAAATCCGTACTATTATGGTAACATAAATACTAGAAAAAGAAAAGTATTTAAAATCATGTCAATAACAAATTTATATCTTTGAGTAAACTTCCCCATTACAATAGCTAAATATAATTTTTGACTTGTATAGAAAAAGTTTTGTCTCAAAGGGTTAAAATTTCAAGGACTCCTAAATTTGCAGCTATTATTTTCAATGTAATGAGTAATATACAAGGATTGAGAAACGAATTGAATTATTGTGATTACAGTACCATCTACCACAAATTGAAAAATGTTTCGAATAAGAATTACATATTTTTTTATATACTATCTGAATGTGCAATAAAAGTGGGAAGGGAGTTCTTGTTTAAGATTTAAAAGCCGCTCCCCTTCTCACACCCAGGGAATGTAGGGTCGATTTTAGTACCAACACTAAAATTTCGTTACCAACTATTGTTTTTAAGAATACACACTCTTAAAAGAGTGTGTATTCTTAATTTTTCTTCTCTCAGATAGTAAACAATAGTATAGAAATTCCCTTAATTATTTCAGAATTTTTGACCGCATAGATTTTGAGAAAATTCAGTTTCAATATTTGTTTTTTTTTTATATTCAGACAACTGAATGATATTGTACTCTTTTACTATGGCGGCCAGCTACTCTAACCAATGTGCCAAGATAGAAAAAAACAAATATTGAAACTGAATTTTCTCTTTATTTATGAATTTTCTGAATCTATGTGGTGAAAAATTCTGAAATAATTCAGGGGATTTCTATACAACTTTAGCAACATATTATTTAATTTTAACAAATTCTCTATTCTTTTACTATGTCAAGTGTGTGTCCTTAATTCAGTTTTCAATATGTTGAAATCCAAAGTTTGAAATGAGATTAAAAAAAGAAAAAACCTATTATATTCATTCAAACACATTCAAAATTTGTATTCTAAAACAGAAACCTAATTACTGCAGGTGTTTTTTAAGTAGTGAAAAATATGCAGAAGTGTTACTATATATATGTAATGATAAACTATATTTTTAATAATGATTAGAATCTACTTTAATTCAATAATTAATTGATTTTCTTTGTAAACATTAATTGTAATTTTCTCAAACGAAATAAAAAAGAAATAGTTCCAACACTATAAATTGAACAATCACATGAATTCGCCATTATTAACTAAAATGTTTCGCACTATCAACACTGCGAAATTCAATTTTCTTAAAGAGTTTCTTTAATCAATATTTTATATTAATTACCTTTACTATTTGATGCCTGATTTGCCGTACTTTGTACAACTTTGGAACGATTATTGGCAGCTAAAAATTAAATTGTATAAATTAGAGTAATATTATATAATTATTATTTTTAAACATATTAAAATTAAAAATGTAACCAATTATTTATATATTTTTATTCTAATATAAGGAAGTAAATCTGTGACTTAAAGGAAAAACGAGTTAACTCCATTTTTTCAAAATTAATTTTCACCGTTAAAGCGCTATTTTTTACGTATATTCTCAATCGTATAAACATTCAAAACCTTAAACTCTATAGTTTTGTATATCCAAATATCGAAAATATTTTCAAAATGCCCATTTTATAGTTAAAACAAGTTACCTTCTATAATAATTGTTGGAACAACCAGATCACTCCACTAATATTAGTAAAAACCTTTTATTTAATAAAATAACCAAATACGCGTTAAAGTAACTTCATAATGAAGATTTTTCTTCATATACGATATGAATATGACGTGTTACGTTAAATATATAATAAAATTGTTTAGAAATTGAAGCTTAACATTAGCAGACAATTTATAATAATATATTATTTCAATATTTAAACAATATAATTTAAAACAATTAATTGAAAATCCATGTGTTATTTTACACTTTAATTATTACTTTTCGACGCATCTTACGACAACTAGGATAGAATTTTTAACTATATAATATTAAAATTAGCAAATTCAATGAAATACAATGAAATTTATCAATATAAATAGTAACACATGTGTTGGAAATAAAGAAATTACAAAACTGTATAATCTGATTATTGTTTTGAAATTTGATATTAGTACATTCTTGGCGGACAGCGTCCCCACAGTAGATCGTCGAGACATTGTCGAGACACTGAAAATTTTTCAAATTTGCAAATATTTCAAAATTTTCAAACACTTTCTAGATTATTTTAAATAATTTTACGTATATTAAAATTTCCAAATTTCCAAATTTGCTTTAATTTCCAAATTTCTGAAACTGTTTAAAATTTTACTGAATTTTCATAATTTTTCAAATTGCCTAATTTTTTTAAATATATCAAAAAATTCATAATTTCAAAATTGTCTTAAATTTTCAAATTTATTCAAATTTCCTAAATTTGTCAATTTTTCAAAAATTTGCAGAAGTTATTAATAGCGTTTTCATGTAGACTGTTCCGTGTGATATGTTGTTCCGGTATAACCTGTGACAGTACCGGAACTGATTAAAACACAAAATGAATTTAAATGCATTCTAATAGCCCTTTTTTTAATTCAAATTCTGATGTTGGATTGGTGTCGCATTTTGATTTCGATTTTTTTTTTTTTTTTTATTCTAATTTAGAATTTTTATTTCGGATTTTCATTTACGATTTCAATTTTGGATTTTGATTTTAATTTCGAATTTTGATTTTGGAATTTAATTTTGATTTTAATTTTGAATTTCGATTTGGAATTTTAAATTTAAATTTTATTTTGGAAATTAATTTGAGAATTTAATTTTAATTTCGAATTTTTATTTTGGATTTTGTATTTGGATTTTAATTTTGCATTTTGTTTCAGATTTTGATTTAGAATTTTGATTTTACATTTTGTTTCTGTTTTTGTTTTTTGATTCCAAATTTTTATTTTAGATTTTGATTTTGAATTTCAATTTCGGATTGTGATTTTAATTTCGAATTTTGATTTTGTATTTTAATTTCGAATTTTAATTTAAGATTTTTATTTGCCTTTTAATTTTGTATTTAGATTTCGGATTTTGATTTTATAATTAAGAATTTTGATTTTGGATTTTTTAAATGGATTTTATTACGAATTTTGTTTTATATTTTGATTTTGATTTTAATTCTTAATTTTGATTTTGGATTTTCATTTCGGATTTTGTATTCAAGTTCATATTTTAGAAATTTGACTTTAAACTGTGATTTTGAATTTTGATTTCTATTCTAACTTTCATTTTGAAATTATTTTAAATATAGAATAATAAGCCTCTCAAAATGTTAAGAGTTTTGTAAATTTTGAATATTTTTAAAGACTTTAAAATTTTGAAAAAAAATTTTTTTTAATTACAAAGATTTTGTAAATTTTGAAACATTCTAAAATATTTAACCCTTCGTTAGTGAGGTGCTAATTGTTGTCTTTTTATCTACAAAAACTGCACTTGTTTATTTTTCTTTAACTGCGGAGATTCCCTCACTGTATACTAACGAAGAGTTAAAAAATTTAAACAATATTAAATATTTAAAAAAAATTTAAATTTGGAACTTTATAACTTTCTTTAAATTTAAAAATTCTGAAAATTTTAAATATTCTGAAATATTTTAAAAAATTTAAATAAGGACTCCGCATTATTATAATGAAAATTAGATCTCAGTCACATTGCGTGAAATTCTGATATGTTGTAGCTGGTAATGAGCTGATTAAAAGTCTCCATAGGCACCAAATTGACTGAGATCGATTTTTCGTACCGAGTCCTTTAAAAATTTCGAAAATTTTTAAAATATTGGACAATTTTAAATATTTTTTAATTTTGAAAAATTAAAAAAATTCTGAAATATATGAAAACTTTAAAAAATTTGCGAAATTTTAAAATTTACAAAATTTTGAAATATTAAAAAGTTAGACAAATTCTGCAAAATTTGAAAATTAAAAAGTCTGAAAAAATTGAGGAATTTGAAAAACTTAGAAAATTTTAAACATTTTTAATATTTTCAAAAATTCTGAAATATTGAAAAATCTTGAAAATTTGTAAAAATTTTTGTAAAAATTTGAAAAATATGAAAATTATGTTTAATTTTGAAGATTTTGAAAAGCTACCCGCCAGGGATAGTATACATATATACTATATACATATTAAATAATAGTATATTAAATATAAAGTTGCCCATTATTGTCCTAGAACAATAGGGTAATAATGAACTACTTTCAGGGAACGTGTGATATAAAATAATATATATAACATTGTAATGTTTTTTGGTACAGGTACTGGTACACTGAGAAAAATTTAATTGATAAAATTGCAATGTTTCATTGTGAAAGTGTTGTATAGTCACTAATGTTTAGAAAATTGTAATGACACATTGTAAAAATGAAAATGAAAACTATACAATTTATGAGTTTAAATATCAACTAATATTATATTTATTTTCAAATTTACAATGTGACCTTACAATTTTCCAAAAATTAGTGACTATACAACACTTTCACAATTAAACATAACAATTTTATCGCAATTATATTTTTCTCAGTGTAGAGTATCAAAAAATCGTTATTTGATACTTCAGTATCGATCGAGTAAAAAAAAATTGTCTGGTTTATGTTAACAAATACCGCAATGATTCCCAAATCAATATTATGAAATTTACAATGCCTTTTTCTTGAAAACATGAAAAATGGAGTTAATTAGTTTTTTCTTCAAGCCGCAGAAATATATATTTGAGTATGTTAAATTATTTGAGTATATTTTAAACACATATATTACTAATAAAAAAATGTGAAGATTATTATTAACCCTTGAACGTTCTTATTTAAATTTATTTTAATTACTTTATCTCTTAGTGTATATAACAGTAACTCTTTTTATTATATTTCAAAATGAATTTTTACTGAAAAAATTTTATAAAATTTTGATGAAAATACGAAATTTTTAATGAAATTAAGAATTTTGTATGAAATTAATATTTAGTAGTGAAATTTTATGAAATAAGAATAATTTTTAATGTTGCACATATTTTATAAATTAAAAGGTTAAAATAATTATATAAATTTAAAATTTACGCATTTTTTCATAAAATATATAAAATAATTTATCAATGTCGTCAAATAGCAAGAGTGAAACAATGTATTTTGTCGGACATATTATATTAGATAAAAACGTAAAATTCACTATTCAGCACTAAAATTATTTTACTACATACTTTAATTCAGGGTGTCTAGTGAAAAGGGATTTGAAAATTCCTTGACTTTTCCTTGGCTTCTGATTGATTTTTCCTGACCGTTTCTTGACTTTTGTATCTTACAAAAATGAGTTTTTTTAAGCAATCTAGTTTAAAGATACTAAATACATTTTTTATAGATTTCCACGAATGGTACATATATCATTTTTCAGGCTTGTCAAACTTCTAAATTTTGCGTGGATATTTAAAATTAATTACAATAAAATTGCAATAAAAGAACAAAATGTGTAAAATTATAAACATATAAGTTAAATTCAATTTTTTTCCTAACGTATAAAATCATAAAAATATAATGCAATTTTATACTCATTATACATAGAATTCTCTGACGTTTTCAGTTTTATAAATTTACTGAATTTTCAGATTTTCGAGTTCGCTAGACACCCTGTTTATAGTGTTGATTTTCAATAAAATCCGCAAACTGACATAATAAATTGCAAGAAATATAATTGTATTAAATTCATTCATATAAATCATGTGTCCTGGAATTGATGATTTTAATAAGTTTTTTTTTATAAATTAATAATAAAAAAATCTATCATTAAAATTTACTATTTATCTTTTCAATGAGATACATATAATGTTTAAAATATATACTCAGTCTTCTAGAAAAATTATATTGCTAAAAAGTTTTTATCCACAGAAATAAGGGACCTTGATTGCTAAAAAGGAATTAGAAATAATGTTGAAAAAAAGTTTAAAAAATTGCTGAAAAAAGTCAGAGAAACTCTGAAGTGGTGCTAATTATAACAGATTTTTATGTATGACCAATTATTAAAAAAGTCTAAAATTGAAAATTATTGATTTTTTTTAATGCTAAACTACATTATTTTTTACATATTATTGCAACAGTATTTTATAAATTTTATAAATTTTGTTCTATGATTTTATTTCCGAGTTTTTCAGAGATTTTATACATACTTTAAAACTCTGATAATCTGTTAACATTGGCATATTTTTAGTGTTTTTTTTTACTCTTTTCCAGCAAACTTTCAGAAATTTCTTCAACATTTTTTGGACCATTTTAAGCAAAACTTTTCTTCAAGAACAGTTTTGAGATATATTCTGAAGTGCATAATTACATTGCATAATTAACAATTACATTTTGTTATGCTGCTGTTGCCTGATGTTGATGGACGTTTGTTGGTCACCAGTCTATCATTATTGGAGTTATCGTCTGAGTTTGTACCATTATCTGTTAAAATACATATATTTATTATTTTACTATATATTTTAGATATAAAAAAATAATTCAATACAATAGAGTAGATAATATTTTAATTATGCTAATTTTTTAAATAATTGAAATATCATATGGTACATTTTAGATTTTTAGTTATTAGGTTTCCTAAATAAAAACTACTTTCTAAATTACTGAAATGAATTACTGTATGGAAATCTAATGCAATCACAATATTCACTTATTTGTAATAAAAATCTTTCTTTTTTCGCAATATAAGACGTGAATTTTTACAAATCTATCAATTGCTTGAAAAACCCCCAATATATTAAAAATTAATTAGTATATTAAAGCTGAGGGCGCCACTGCGACCGGGAGCCTGATACCACGTGTTCCTCAAGACGAGTGTAGCGGACTTTACGTGAAATAATATAGTCAGAGAACCATTTTTGATCCGAGATTAATGAGAAGATTACTAGTCGTAAAATAGTACATTTTAGCCGAGGGCGCCACCGGCGCCCGAGGCGCCTAAGTCGTTTTTCGTATCGAGAGTATATAGCGGATGAATGCGGAACTACAGGAAAAAAAACCATGCTTTATTTCCCTGCTACTTCAACGAGTGTGTTCGATTGGTCCCGAGCGAAGCGAGGGCCAATCAACAAACGAGTTTAAGTAGTAAGGAAAAAATATGTGTTTTTTTCCCTGTAGTTCCACATTCGTCCGCAACTCGAGGTATGAAAAATTTTTTTAGGACAGTGTAGAGAGTCGAAATTTGAAGGTTTAAAACAAGAAAATGTCAAAATTGAGTGTGAAATTAAAATTAGTGAAATTAAAAGAATCAAATAAATAAATTAAAAACATTAAGGGGAAATACAAGCAAAAATTGACCAAAAATGAAAAAAAGTATAAAAAAATTATATTGCATATTTAACTTCTTTGAAGTTACTGCCCAGGGATGGGAGATTGATATTTGTATTTCATTATGAAAATAAATGTACATAAATGTTCGAAACTACATAAGTAAATCTTAAAATGCGTTTTTCTCAAGTTTTCATTTTTCACATTTTTTTTCATTCAAAATCGTTCCTGGAATGCAATTCATACCCGATTTTCTTAATTATTTTGCATAGTGATCGGAATAATAAATGAAAACAATTTGTTTGGACGGATTTTCGATAAATTGTTTTTTAGCAATTTTATAATCATTTTACTAAAAAAATTGTTCTTTTTAATCCCATGTTTTGGTACTTTTTGGAAAAATGAATATAACTTTTTTAATTTAAATAATATCCAAATTCCGTCTAGACAATTTATTCTCCGCGTAATTCCGAACATTTAAAAAAAGAATAGGTGAATTGGTCGAATATTTAACTCCGCAGGAACGATTTTGAAAACAGCTGTTTTTCAAAATGTTATTAACAATTACACTAACAAAAAAAATTTTATCGTTTTTGCTTCAAAATTCAATCATATTGAGCTAATAGAATAAAATAAACAAAAAATCATCAAAATTGGTTGAAAATTACGCGGATTTGAGCCATTTTGCTTGTATATCCCTTTAATTTTCAACAAGTAAATCAAGTTAACAAAAAAAATTTTTTTTTAACTTTATTTCTTTGCTTTTTTTTCTACAAAATTAACGATAATCAGAGAATTTCAAGCGATTTGTGAGTCTCCTATGTATTGATTGATTGATTTCTTAAACGAAAACATTGCAATGTAAAATTATATTTACATCTACATTTTACAATAAAAAATCATTTAAATAAAAAAATTTTTTTTTAATGTCTTTAATTAAAAAATTTATGACATACCATCAAGATTAATCAGCTCATCTTCATCTAAATTCTCATTATCCATTGTAATGTTTGAGTTTTCTACAATGTTAATAATGTCATTTTCGGAATCCTGGTCTGCTTCGTTTGAGTGCACATTTACTGCAATTTCATCTGCTTCATGTGTAATATTGTTTTCCAATTCATTTTCTTTGAATACTTGTGATGGTGACTCTCTCAATTGTTGTGTATCATTTTCTTCTATCGATAATTGCGATTCTATTTCCAGTTGGTCCTGATCATTAGAAATTAGAGTTGTATTTGTAACTTCGCATTCAATAGCTGAAAAATATAAATTATAATTAATAAATAGTTCTTGAGTTTAGTTAGATATCCTATCAAAAGTGAAAAATTTTTTTTTAATATGGTATGCATCAGATTTAGTGTGCTTAGATTGATTAATAATTAACGGATTATTCATATTAAATTTTTAACTATCAAATTTTGTTAATAATTATATAGAGATATTTTGAAATTAATTAGTTCATTATAAAGATATATATATATATATATATATATATATATATTCACGAAAACAGAAATGAAATATTGAATAAAATAAAAATGTTACATGTAACAACATTTTTATTTATTTATTTATTCAAGTGCGCACATACGAGCATTTAGGTCCTTTGGAGTATATGGTGTTACGATACGTTCTTGCTGCATATCATTTTCATCATCAGTTGAACTAAAATTATAACTGCGTCTTCTTTCATTTTGAGCTCGTTTGTTGATTTGCGTGTTTTCGATTTCATCATCTTCACTTGTACTGGAAGAAATTTTGCGTTTTTTATGAGCTCGCTTGCTTCTTCCTAAGTTTTCATCATCCGTGGTCTTATAATTAGGATCTGCAGCTCTTTTTCTTGCTTTTACCAATGAATCTGTAATAAAATGATATATATATATATATATGACGCGCTTAGAGCAAAAAAGAAGTATAAAATTTATGTGAATGAAAAAAGGACAAAAATATTTTAGTGCAAAAATGAAGTTAAAAAGTCTCAAAGCAACAGTAGAACACATAAAGTTCAGAGCAAAAACAACACAGAGACTTATCGCGTTTTTACTCGAAAAAATTTTTTAATGCGTTTTTGTCGGGAAAGCGCATTATGAATTTAAATTTTTTAATCGCTAAAATAAATGTTCGAACTCTTGTAATAAATTTTTATTTATAGACAAACTAATTAATTACTTTAACGCCACATGATTTTGATGTATTTGTAAAATGTGATGAATAATTTTTTTTTTTTAACATAAAGGTAACAGATAAATATACATTTTTTTTATTTTAACTATCATTTTTAATTAAAAAATTCAAAATTCAAATTCAAAAACTTAACAATTTTGAAAAAAATTTTAAAAAATTGAAAATTTTAAAAAAGTTTGACAAATTTGAAAATTTGAAAAAATTTTGAAAAAACTGAAAATTTATGAAAAAATTTAGAAAATTTAAAAAAATGAAAAATTGTCGAAAAAAATGAAAAATTTAAAAAAAATTGCTAAATTTGAAAATTTAAAAAAATTGAACCATTTTGAAAAAACTGAAAATTTTTGAAAAAATTGAAAAATTAAAAAATGTCGAAAAAAAAAATTTAAAAGAAATTGAGAAAAATTGACCATTTAAAAAAATGTTGGAAAAAATGTAAAATTTTGAAAAAAAATTAAAAATTAATTATTTGCAGCAGGGAGTAACTTCAGGCTAGGCTTTTTAGCCAGAAACTGTGTTCGTTGTACCAGGGTGTACAATATGCTTCTATTTATAAATACAAAATAAATAGTTATTAAATATTTTAAGATTTAAATACGTTTTCCTTCGCATAGAAAAATTGAAACAAACAAAAGTTCCAAACAAAAATGACACAGAGATCTATGTCGTTTAAGCTCGACAAATATCGTTGTTGCGTTTTTGCTAGGAACAAAATTTACTTCATTTTTGCATGCATTAAGAATTTAGTTTCGTTCTTGCGCTTATACAAAATATGTTACGTTTTTGCTGAGCATAAGATTTTTACTTCTTTAATGATAATGTAAAATTGTAAAACTTTTAAGGGCGAAGTGTACGATATATTCTATTGCTCGTAATTCAAAAAACTGGATCTTTCAATTTCTCCAGTTCATTATCAAAAAAATATAGAACGTATGAGTATAAAGAGTTGTTTTAGTTCCATCAGTTCTGCAAGCAATACAATACAACTTTAAACAGTTGAAAATACAGAATATGCTTGAAATAAACTTAGAAGACAATAATATTTATTTATTAATTAAAATAAAATAATTCATAAGAGAATTGTTTCTATAATCCTATAAAATGTAATTGAAATTTCAATTCCAATAACATAATATTTCAATTGAATAATTCAATTTATATTAAGGTGGGACTATCATTATAAGGTCCGTATTTTTAGGGTCCCAAATAAGAATGAAACTGTGTTTATATTACAAATAACGTTAAAATATAATATAAATTTATTAAGAAATGTATTTTTAAATGTAATAATTCCATTTTGAATATTAATTATTATAAATAAAATTGAAAAATATTGATTTTAGTAATTTATTGTTTTTCTCTATAATATTAAAAATTTAATTCTCTGTTAAATTCTTAAACAATATTATGTGGAATTTATGTTTATAATATAATATCATATAATAAAATAATACAAATTTTAATATTTTTGCAATTTTGTCTTATATTATTATTAATTTTTCGACAAATAGTTATTAAAAATAGAACAAAATTACAGATTTTGATATAAAACTAAATGAGCATTCTTGACATTGATAGCTACATTATTGTAAAATTTTATTGATTTCTTGTGTCAAGTGCGATCAAGATATTTAATTGTAAATATCTAAAATATATGGCTAGTATATCTGTATATATCATTTTATCACTTTTTGGAATTAAATACCTCTAATTCTAGATACAAAAAATTCATAAAAATTGGCGGAATTGTAGCTTCAATTAAGAAAAATGTTTAATTAATTTTTCATCAAATTCTGTAATTATTGCATTTATGATAGTTCCACCTTAAACTTACGTATTGTCTACGTAATACGTACGTGTTACGTACAAGCCTCGGGCGCAGTGGCGCCCTCGGATGTAATATACTAATTTCTATAAAAATGAATTAATATTATGATTTTTAATTTATATAAAAAATGAATTAAATTAAAAAATTAATGATAAAAATAAAAACAATAATTATGAGAATAAATTAAACTTAATTCAATAGTCAAAAACCAAATTATTATTTATTTAATTAAAACTTAGATTTTAAATAAAATTTTACTCCAATATTTTTTAATTAGTAATGTGCAGCTGTTTCTATTTTATAATATACGTTTATATTTTAAATACAAGCTTATAATTTCTTTTACACTGCGTCCAGAAATATTCTAAATTTAGTTCGAAAAAATGTAATTTATTATAAATGTATGTTAAAAATATTTGAAAGTAATATTAATAACAATTTTATGTTATTCTATAACATAAATAAGATGAAATTTTATAAAAGTTTAAAATAAAATGTATTGTAAAATTGCAACATATATATTTAAATAAATTTTTAGAAAATTTATCTATTCAATCTCGTAAAAAAATTATACAGCTTTAATATTAGGTTGCATTGATTAGAAAATAGAAAGTTAGAGGGTAATTAATTAAATCTTTTTGTTTATTCGAATATCATAACATAAGCATCATTGTAAATTTGGAAGAATTTTATACAAGATTTTATTAATAGTTGTAATTTGTATCTAAAAAAAACATTTAATTTTAATTATAAAAATTATTTCTTGATATCTTAATGAAAAAATACTTGCCACGATAAGAACACTTATAATATATAATTTTCATTTTATTTTCAAACATTATAATTTTTAATTTCAAAAACAAATAGAGATCTAATGTTGTAAATTTGTATAATAATAAAAAAAATAGAACACAGATGTTGTCATCTATAATTCATATTATTTTTCTCTGAAATATAATTTTTCAAATAAATTTAAATTACATAATTTGAAATATTACAATACAAATTAATATATCAGATACGGAGATAAAATTAAAAAAATATAAACATATCATTAAAATAACAATGAATTACCATAATACTTATCGATCACCACAGGAAATGAATCCCAATTATTGGAATTTGGTTTCTCAGCTGAAGGATTCTTCATCAATGTAGCAATTCTAAATGAATTTCGTGGCCACCAACACATATTTTCTCCATTTGTAACGAAAAGCCATGATTCTGGAACTTCATTATGTTCCACCTCTGCGTTTTTATTGCCAGTTACGTCCCTAGTAAATGCAACAACGGCGTATCTCATTTTTTAGAGCCAATTTTATATTAATTGTACTTAACTTCTATAATATTACCTGCAAAAATGTTAATTTTAAATTACAGTTTATTTAAAATGTCTTTGAAATATTGCACAATATATAAACTTTAACTTAAGATTTGTTTTCAAGTTATAATAATATATATTTTACGTAAAAAAATTATATTAAAATTCTACTAACTTGTACTAATATATAAGAGAATACACAATATACAGAAAAAATAATAATAACTTTAATTTTAAAACAAATGTATAGTTATATAATTTTTATGTTTAAAAATTTGTATTCTTTTAAAAAATATATAAAATTTGAATTTTTATCATACATAACCTCTTATAATTAAAATTTTTCATTCTAAGTACAATTAGTTTTTTTACAATAATAATTAAATGGTTTTTATAAATTAATATACAATCATTATATTTTATATACTGAAACAATTCAAATGCATTTTTTCATTTAACAAAGACAATATTTTTATTACTCAAAAAATTAAAACAAAATTAATAAACAAACATTAATATATATACTTACAAGTATTAGAAAGCACAATTATATGCATATACACTTTGAAAAACTCAAGTCAGATGTCCCATCTATTACACGCGGTATTAACAGTACTTTTATATTGTTTGTTACAATTTTTACAAAATTGTAATTACAATTAAAAAAAGTTAACAACTTTTCACATCCAAGGTCGTCTAAGATTGTTATGATTTTACGAGACAATGAGATCTTTTTCATTCTAAACATTCGTAACGCAGTGGTACCAACGTATATCATCGTGGACGTGAACCTATTCGAAAGGACTGTATAATTTTTATTTAGTATTTCTTTTATTGTATATAAACTAAACAAATAATTAAACAAATTCAATTTACAAAAATTATATAATATATATTATACAATTATTAGAAATTAGTGTGATTCTGTGTAATATTTTTTGGTAATCTATTACACAGAATATTGTCTTTGGACAAAATAATTATTTTATTTTTTATAACTGATTTATATAAATAAATAACATTTATTTTTTATCATAGTAACATATTAAAATTATGTATTAATTACGATTATATTAGGAAATAGTATACGACTTATATTCTAAAATTGTAAAAAGTGCTTTTTAATTTAGGTTAGGAAATCTCGCATCTTTGTTTACAATGTAAGTAATGATTTTTTTAAAATTTTCTTTGACGTTTTTATGGAGTGTTTACGGAACACTGTTCCGAACACTGTTCAGTGTATCGTACACCAATCTCTTACACAGACACGCATATACACACACACACACACACACACCCCCACATCAATCATTCAAAATTCTTACAATAATGATCCGGAGTAAAGTTCCATGACAGCTCCTATGCATCCACGATCTGATCGTAATTACTATAGTTCAACCGATAAATTCCAGTTGGCTGGTATCTGTTATTATTATATAGTCGTAGAAAAGAAAACAAACATTTGAATGACGGTTGCCATATGATTTTTGAAATGTATATAATCTAATTTCAAATATCAAAAACAAAATATATATATATAGATTTCTGATTTGAAATTAGATTATACATTTCAAAAATCATAAATCTATATAAAGTGAAAATTTCTTGAATGTTAAATACATATAACATATCAGTCAACGTCTACTATATAAATATATAAGGTATTTAATAATAGTATAATCATATATATTTTTATTATATAATAAATTGAATTTCGAGACCACATTAAAATTTCTAACTTTTTTTTAATCATCATAGTATTTCATAAAAATTCCATATAATGAATATAATAAGTATACACATGTTAAAATATTAAATTTACTGAATTATACGTTAATAGTGCAAACGTGAT
Organism: Elgonia sp. ZL-2020; assembly: GCA_022817485.1. NCBI lineage: Eukaryota > Metazoa > Arthropoda > Insecta > Hymenoptera > Scelionidae > Elgonia > Elgonia sp. ZL-2020. Next base: position 658 of record JABFPH010000003.1, on the reverse strand, counting down.
TATAATTAGAAGTAAAAATATAATTTTAAAACATTTTTGTCATAAATTTTGCAAAAAAATATCAATTTTACACATATAATATAAAAAGTAAATTTTATATATTTAAATGAAATTGATCATTTTATATATTTAAATGAAATTAATATTAAATTTATCAATTTTTCAACATTATAAAATTTATTTTAGATCTTTATTTTCTTTTTAAAAAAATAAAATACTGCTTGTTTTAAATTATAATAAATAGTAATTATTAAATTTTGTTATTTTGATATATATAATACTCAATTCAAATAAAAAGGATAAAAAATATTCGTATCCACATATCGTTAAAACATAAATTAATTTTTATTCATCAATTTGGAATATTATTTTTTTAAGGTGTTACTAAAGTTAAGGACCGTATTTTTAGGGTTCTTAATGAAAAATTATATTTATTATATAAATAATCTTACAATATTATATATTTTTATTCTTAAAAGTGTTTTCTATTTTATTTATTTAATTCTGAATATTAATTTTTACAATATAATAAAAAAATATTAAATTTAGAATTTTGTTGTTTTTATGTATATAGTCACAAATACAATAATTAATTCGAATTTTAAGCAATATTTCGTTTAGTTTACGTCCTTAAATTTGTATTATATAATAAATAATT
>JABFPH010000002.1:0-26121 GCA_022817485.1 Elgonia sp. ZL-2020 | reverse complement strand
AATTGAACGTCTGGATGCAATAAGGGCACATACGCTCGAAGCTCGAGTACTAGACGTGTCATGGCGGCTCTGATTGATCGAGCGCGTTTTGTCGCGCTCGGGCCGCTTTGGATTAAAATATCTCGAAAACGACGCATTATTTTGACATACATCCTGCAAGGGGTTTGTTCGCTATATTCTAACGAACAAATACGTGCAAGATTCATGCTAAAATTATAAAAATTGACAGAGTTATGAGCAATCGAAAGTTGACAGGCGATCGACCGCTCGAAGATGAGCGTCAGTTGTTATTGGTGAACGCCGGTGTAATGTTTGCTTATAATGAAGATAACTTAAAATTTCGTTTGCTCAAAACTCCATTAATTTTCATAATTTTAGTCTAAATCTTGCACGTATTTGTTCATTAGAACATAACGAACAATTCCCTCGCAGGATGTATGTCAAAATAATGCGACGTTTTTGAGATATTTTAATCCAAAGCTTCCCGAGCGCAACAAAACGCGCTCGACCAATCAGAGCCGCCATGACACGTCTAGTTCTCGCGCTTCGAGCATATGTGCTCTTATTGCATCTAGACATTCAATTATATAATTTAACACAATTTATACTATGTTGAAAAATTGTGTATAAAATTATCTCCAAATAAGAAAAATTATTTCTAATGAAATGTAGTACCCTGCTAATAATTTTGAGATAAAAAATGAACAGTTTTGAAAATGTGATTTATCTTATTTTTCTTTTGTTGTGTTCATATATAATGATTTCTTATTGTATCTATTTGATTTCGATTTTAATAAAATTAAAGAATTTTTAAATATTTTGTAGTTGATAGTTCAACAAACAATTTGAACCGACATGAAGAAACAATACAAGAAAACCAACATGTTTCGTTAAATATGTCAAATATTTCCTCAAGTTCTTCAAATTCGTCTATGATAAATAATACAGCAAACGAGACAAATGAAAATAATGAAGAGAATTTAAATGGTATGTCAACATTATAGTCATTTTATTAATACTTTCAAGCTAAAGTTTCAGATTAATCAAATATAGATAAAATTATTAACATGTAATTTTAAATTTCAGCTGGAAGATTGACAAACAATATTATAAACGAAGAATCACTACATCAAAATGAATACGTTTCCATAGATATGACAACTTTTTCAAGTCCAAATTCATCGTCCGTAACAGTTGAAGATTTGAACAGTATTTCAACATCGAGGTCAAATTCGCCAATTTCTTCACCTTCTTCACAATCATCTTTAGAATTAACAAGTAGTCCAAAAAAATTGAGCGTTACTGAACAACTTTTATTTTGGTGCTTTAGTAATATATTGATATTAACTAGAAGTTGTATTGAAGGAATTTTAAAAATATTTAGATATGCTGGCTATACATTTTTGCCATTAACTGCAAAAGCTTTTTTAAAAGGAACTGGTAAACATGAAGAAATACAATTGATGTTAAGTAGCAAAGAAACTTATGGAAAATTTGCTTATATAAAAATAGAAGACACCTTAAAAAGAATAATTCCAGTACATTTATTTAAACAAAAATCTATTAGCTTATTATTTAACATTGATGGTGTTCAAATATACAAAAATTCCGATAAACATTTTTGGCCCATTTTAGGCATGGTTGTAAACTCTAAATTTGACAGCAAACCTTTTATTGTAGCAGTGTATCATGGACAATCAAAACCGAAGTCTGTTAAGGATTATTTAAATCCATTAGTTGATGAAATCAATCATTTAATTTGCAACGGTATTGAAATAAATAATGTACATTTTCAAGTTAAAATTGCTGGGTTTGTTTGTGATACACCTGCTCGCTCTTTCATTAAACGGGTTAAAGGGCATGGAGGATTTTTTTCCTGTGAAAGATGTGAGGTAAAAGGGGAAACTGTTAAAAATAAACGAGTTTTTTGTTGTTTATGTAAATTAAGAACAAATGAATCTTTTCGAAATAAATCGCAAGCGAGTCACCATTCCAAAATAGAAGATACTCCTTTAGTAAATATAATTGGATTTGATCCTGTCAAATCTGTATTATTAGATTATATGCATCTTTTATGTTTAGGAGTTTCTCAGTTCATAATACATAAATTAATTAATGGACCACGAATATGTAATATAGGATGTCAAAATTTTACATGTTTACATTCTATGCTAAAAAACTTTTCAAAAGATGTGCCAGAAGAATTTCAAAGAAAAAAATTAGATTTATTCAATTTGAGTAATTGGAAAGCTACGCAATACAGATTGTTTTTATTATATATCAGTGGAATAGTTCTTCATCATGTAACTAACAACAACACTTATAAACATTTCATGTTGTTATACACATCATGTAGAATTTTATGCAGCAAAGAATTGGCTACTAAAAAAACATCATATGTAAAAATATTATTATCAAAATTTGTTAAATTGATGACAACTTATTACGGACCTGATTCTCAAATAATGAACATTCATAATTTATTTCACATTACTGACGACGTTATACACATGAATGCACCTTTAACTAATTACTCCAGCTTTCCTTTTGAAAATTTCGCAGGTTTAGTAAAAAAATTAATTAAAGGTTATAATGATCCACTTGCACAATTATTAGTTCACTTAAAACAGTTTCAGAATGCTCCAGAAAAATGTTTGCCAACTTCATCACCATTTAATCAAAAACTGTCTGCTAAAAAAAATGTAGAAGTAAAATTACTTCATACTAATATTGATGAACAAATTTTCTCAGAAGTAAAATACAATAATATGATTATAACATCAAAACATCCAAATAATACTATGCAATTGAAATCTACTAAAATTATTAGAATTGAAAAAATATATACACATAATATTAAAAAATCACTTCAATATTCTTATGAAGATATTTTTATTAATTATAAAGTGTATAGTAACAAGGAAAATGCATTCGACTTTCCATTGCCATCTAAAGAAATAGGGATTTTCAAATTAGGTAAATTAAATAATCAACAATATTCGTCAAATATTTCTAAATGTATCAAAAAATGCATTAATACAACTATATGTAAAACAACGTATGCTATAACATTACTGCATTTATAATATTTTTCGTAGCATTTTATAACTTGTAAGGAAAAATAAAATTTACAATTAAAAAAAAATGTTTTTTCTTTCACTTCTCCTTATTATATTAGTAATTAAGGTATTTATTTATTCATTTGTTTTAAAATTTAAAAAATGTTACTGCATGCATTTGTTTGATAAATTCTTCATTTTCACGTCTGTGAAGTTAGCATAACACATTTGCAAAATCGAAATTTAAACTATATCATAATTTGTTGCTATTTTGTTGCTAATTTGTTGCGCAAAAAAAATTTTTGTTGCTATGTAATTTTTTTATTTATTCAATGTTTTGCTAACTTCACGTGAAGTTAGCATAACAACTTCTACAAATATTATTTGAGAGACGTGGTAAGTATTTTATATTTTGTTGCTATTTTGTTGCTAATTAGTTGCGCCAAAAAAAATTTTGTTGCTATGAAATTTTTTTTGTTATTAACAAATAAAGTTAAAAATATCTGATGCTTAAATAAATAAAGTTATAGAAATATAATTAATACTTTTACATATAAAATTTTCAAATTATAAATGTTATTTAAACAACAAAATGTACTACCATAAACTATGAATATAGATAATTAATATCCATTTTTAATGTTTTATATCAGCATTAACAACTTCTATATTACGAATTGTTTTTCATAATTTTAACTAATTTGTTTGAAATCACTCAAATGCAATGAAAAATATATTGTCATCCTCTTTCATCTTGATGCATTAAATTATTAAATATAATATTACACAAAAAAAAAAAAATATTTTTAAAATGTTTGATAAGCTAAAATTTATTTTATAAAAGAATTGAACATTACATACATCATTATTTGTAACTATTCATTTTTTTCAATTCTATTTCATGTAGTTTAAACATTTTACAATTTGGAATTTCTCCTCAAACATTTGTTTGTAGGATTAAAAGATAAGGCAACTTGGAATACAAAAGCGCTTATTTCCCTAATAGAAAAGCATGCATATAAATCTAGACTAAATTTGATTACAAGAAACAGATTTTAAGAAGATTGCAAAATGATTGTAAAATTTTAGTTTAATAAATACGAAATTAGGAAAGAATTGTACAGAATTTATGTATTGTTTGATAAATGTTTATGTGCATCATATGCCGGCAAAACTATAGACAAATGCGGACGCACCTTGTGTCAAAGTTTGAAGTAATTGATTGCGGGAATTGTTTCATAATATTTTGTTCAAAATATGAATAATATATTTTAAAATAGAATAACTTTAAACATTATACAAACAACGCAGCAGCAAGCACATTTATTTATAGTGTTGCAATTAAAATGCAATCTTTGTGCAATCAGTTTTTATAAATATTCAGAACAGATATATTGTAATTTGTTCCAACAAACATTGTGCAATCATTGATCAATAACGTGTAGGAACAATATTCCTAAATATGTATGTAAAGATTTTATTTAATATTTTATTCTAATAATATTTGCTGAAATTGTCTATTAGTATTATACAGTCAATTTTTAATCATACAAAATACTTCATAAATTAATTTAAAAAAATTATTTAGAAGTAGATTCGATATGAAACATTTATAAATAAATATTTATTTAACGTATAACACGTTATACATTACAAATTGTGTAGTAATTTTTTTATAAAAATTTATATATAATAATTCTGTTTAATTTGTGCGCGCTTTTGCATAAGCATATAAGCACCCAACTTCACATATTTGTCGATGGTTGTTCTTCGAATTCTGCCGCTGTTTACACGCAATCTAATTACGCGGATTATCCCAAACAAATTTTCGCGAATATACTACTCGATTACTAATACATAACTTGAAAATTGCATCTTATTTGGTAAGTATTGATTTATATTTAATTAATTAACATTGCTTTTATATAAACATCTCAAATTTTAAATGCGCTGGTACAAATTTAATTTCCTAACCTAACATACAAACATTTTAAATAAATTGAATATTTTAAAAATCAAACTATTGAATTATAATAATAAATTTCTTAGCCATAAATTAGTTTTCATATTTTTATTATAAAAAGAGAAAAATCAAAAAAGGTTTCATACAAATAAAGACATATGCTGCGTATTTTCTTGATAATAATCTGAATCGGAATTGAATATAGAATATTTTTCTTTTTTGGACGTTTGTTCTTGTTTATTCAAATTCGTTCATTAATTGAATTTTGCAATAATTTTTTTTATTCGTAAGTTTTGCTATTCTAAAGTGTACTTTTAACTGTCATCTCTAAAAGTTTTATTTACTTTTACCCAACTTCTGTTCAAATTTATAATTGAAAAAAAAAATTTTTAATACAATTAATACAATTATTTATTTTTATTGATAAATTAAATTATAACATGGAATTTTAGATTCTTCTCGAGCATGTAAAATTTTTATTATACAAAATATAAACCACTCACAACACGGGTAGGAAGTACGGACAAAAGTAGAACTAGAGTGCAAAAAACCTTCTTTTTGACCCTAGGGCCAAAATAGTATATTGTAGCCGAGGGCGCCAATATAATATTCATTCATTCTTGCCCGCCATAGCGGGCAGGAATGAATTTTTTCTGCCCTCGGGCGGAAAAATCCTTTCCTGCCCTCTCCCGCGGTACAAAAAATGTCGTTCCTGCCTCGAGCGCAAGCGCCCTTGGTACGAGATATACTATTTTTTTTTTACCTGATGGTTCCACTTTTGTCCGCACTCAAGCTACAAATTTTTTTTTTTTTTTTTATACGACAAACTATAATTTGCAATATTATTTTGTTGATTTAAACAGAATATTTCAGTAGAATAAAAATTTTTTATTAATATTCGGAAATCTTGTTTTCTGTTTTTCTGCACGTTTATCATAAATAGTGTAAAATTCAATAAAACTTTGAATTGTTATCTCATGAACCTTTGTTTTACATGTTTATAAACTTCCTTGACAATATTTTGTAAAAATTTTTCATTCGATTTTCATGATTATTGGTTCCCCATTACTAGCAAATTTTTTAACAGAGACTTGAAATACAATATTTTAAAATTTTGTTTTATTCGAAAGTTACAATAATTTAAAGAAAATGTTTCATCTTTCCTCGTTTTCCAACAGATCAAAGTTAGATTGAAGGTAAAAGGTTAAGGAGACATACAAGCAAAATGGCTAAAATCTGTACTTTTCGACCGATTTTGATGATTTTTCGTTTATTTTATTCTATTAGTTCAATATAATTAAGTCTAAGCTAAAACTATAAATAATTTTTTTTTGTTACTGTAAATGTTACATAACAACATTTGGAAAAACAGCTGTTTTTTAAAATCGTTCCTAGAGTTAAATATCTGATCAATTCACTTCGTTTTTCTTGTATAATGTTTGAAATTACGCGGAGAATAGATTGTCTAGACGGAATTTTGATATTATTTAAAATAAAAATGTAATACTCATTTTTCCAATTTTTTCATTTTGTGTCATTTTTTGCTTGTATGTCCCCTTAATAGAATATGGATAGATACAATGTAGAAGTGTCCATTCAGATATGTAGAAATTAGCTAAAATCTATGTATTTTACGTAATTTATATAGAATCTAACTTATTTCTACGTAATTGGGTGGGCATTTCTATGTACTGAGAGAATAATTTTATTATATTAACTAAAATTTAGTGTATTTAATTAAATTATTTAGTCAAAATTGGATCAACTATGTATTTAGTAAAATTAACTAATTTTCAATTGTTAACGAAATATTTAGTCAGAATAATTAAATATTTAATTAAATTAATTAAAAGTTGGGTTTTTTAAAAAAATACTACTAATTAAGGTTGTTATATCAGTCACGTTAACAACTAAAAAGAATGTAAATATTGATTGTTTAAATAAAAACTTTTTATTATAAGAAATATTACTATAAAAATTTTCATTAAGTATTATAAACATTTAAATACAAAATAATAATATTTAATGCAAAATTATTACTTTTTGGTTACTAATTGATTAGTGTTGGAATTATTCACGTTTGTTTTTGTTAGGTGTTATTAAAGTGATATTTATTTCTTTTTATGTAGTATAAAATTAAATATGTTTACCGTTTTTTACGTACTGAACTTTAAACGTTCTTCAATATCTTATAATAAACAATTTACACCGAAAATGATAATTTTAAACATAAATATCTCTGTTGTTCGCCTGGAATGGAGATTTTTTCATGACTGTATTTTATTCTTTTGGATCTCATCTATTATTACATTATTTTCTAAACAAATCTGTACTATCTGAGGTAATTAATTTGTTTTTTTAAATTATCAATGACTTAATCCTGCCATATGCATCTATGCTAAACATGTCATTTCCAAGCAAACTTTGAAATTTATTATCTCGAAAATTAGCATGAATTGATATTTTTTTCTTTTTGGAAATTGATAACTCATGTATCAAAGAATATAATAAAATTATTTTTTTCAAGTTCTTTCACACTTGATATTTTGAAATAACAACCTTAAAGATTTAGTTATAATAAGTAACATAATTTTCTCAGTGTGGTCTATCAATAATATATAATCTATCTAATTTCTATCTTTAATCTACCGTGATTTATATTGCAATAATATCTTATCAATTTCATAAAATGTTATATTATTTAAACAAATTTGTATAATAAAATACAAAATATTAAACTTGGCCAGAGACACTATCGTGTCTCTTGACTACACATTGTCGATGGTTTACTCTGAAATCTCAGCAGGTATTTACCTGCTGAATTTGCATAAATAATGTAGATCTAGAGAATTTTGTACTGTGCCAGCAATTAGGTTAACATTTAAATTATTTTACGAATTCTTTTACAACAAAGATATTTTAAATAAAATATTAATAAACACTCGCATATTTCATTGAATTTTGTCGTAAGAGTTAAGTACAATAAAATATTTTCATAAATTCGATTCATTACCAAATTGAATGCGAAAGATTCCTAATAACTTCATCATATTTATTTTAACCCTTTGAGAGAGGCACATTTTATTGAACGAAGAAACTATCTTGAAATTACTTTATTTATATGTTTCTAAATTGCGATTAAATAATTTAAATTTTCAAAATCATAGTGGCGAATCCAATAAGGTGGAGAAATTTTTGGGCTATATAATATAAACTTTGATAAAATTTTGACAGAGTTACTTGAATTTATGCGTAGAACAAAGTAATTAATTACAATATTGCAATTATGTCAGTTACTTTAATTATTAAATGAATTACAGTTGAGTAACTATACAAAAATAATGCTCATTATGACGGAAAATATTTTACGTACTTATTAGCAACATAAAAACTCGTTAAGTTTATTTCTATAGAGATGATGTGTTTAATGTTTTATTGAATTATAATTGTTTTTCTTAAAAACAATGAAGTTTGAAAAAGTGGGATTTGAGCATCCCGCTGCGCCTCAAGGGGTTAAATCGTATTTCATTATTCTCATTTGCATCTGGAAATGTTTCTTTCGAATATTAAAAAGTTGAATAATTTTTACAGGTCATTTCCTTTGCAGTCCGAATGTGTAATTCTCATGTAATCCATCTGACGCAAAATTGATGATTATTGTTAAGCATATGTAAATCGTTGTAAAATGTAATTAATCTATTTTTCATTTGTTTAATTTTCAAATGGATTCTAATACACTGCCACATAAAAAGTCCATTTCTCGAAAAAGCATTCATAATGTTTCAAATAGGCAACGTTTAAGAATAAAGAAAGAAATAAAGTTATCTGCTGAAAGATTAGCATTTAATCGAAAACATAATGCTTTTGACGATGAGAACTCTGAAATATTTAGTGAAAATACAATGCCAATTCAAAGTAGTGATTTTCACATGTTGACCGATGATTCATCTACAGATCCATCATATATAGAAACTGTAGCTTTAAATAACATAACATATGACGTATCTGTTGATAACATGGACGATGATTTTTATGATTCTGACATCCATTCTGATATTAATGACAGCGATGTTGATAATGAAGAACATGATTCAGACACACAAAGTTTTAAAGAACAATTGGCTACCTGTTTTATACAAAATGATATCAATCATGTTCAAGGTGATGCCATTTTAAATATTATACGTTCTCATTCATGCTTATCTTATTTGCCAAAAACTTGTAAAACACTTCTTCGTACTTCTCAAATATCATTTCCAACAAGAGTTGTAAAACCTGGAGAGTATTTACATATTGGCATTGAAAATTGTTTAATAACAATTTTGAATATTAGTACAGTTATTCCTGCAGAATTACTCGTAGATTTTCATACAGATGGAGCTCAAGCTGATATGTCTGGTTTTTCGCAAATTTGGCCAATACAGTGTAAAATTGTAAACTGTGCTGGTAGCAAGCCAGAACCATGTGGTATTTATCGTGGATTGCGTAAACCTGAAAATGCAGACGATTTTTTTAAGGATTTTGTTGAAGAAGCACACGTTATCAAGGAAAAAGGTGGAATTATGTACAAAAACAAAATTATACCTATAAAGTTTAGAGCATTTATTGCAGATGCTCCAGCTCGTGCATTAATATTAAATCATAAGGGTCATATGGCTTACAATCCTTGTTCTAAATGTACAGTAACAGGAGTTAGATTTGATGCTGATGCACGTACTTTAGCTTATATTAGCGATAAAGAAATAGCAAGAACAAATGAGGAATACGCACAACGTAAAGATGAAGATCATCATAAAGAAGGAGGTACTCCACTTACAAATATTATTGATGGTCTTGTATCGAATGTTCCTTTTGAATATATGCACCTCGTTTTACTAGGTGTTGTTAAAAAGTTTATATCTGCATTAGTAGAAGGAAAATTTAGTAAACGCGTTAAGCTTACAAGTGGACAAATAAATATAATATCTAGAAGGTTACAATTGACTGCAAAATATTGCCCACGAGAATTCGCTCGCAAACCCAGGCCAATATCAGAATTTAAATTTTATAAAGCTACAGAATTTCGGCAATTCGTAGTTTACACGGGCATAGTTGTCTTGAATAATATAGTTGACGATGATGTTTATAAAAGTTTCTTGATGCTTCATGCTGCAATTAGATGTCTCACGAAAAAAAATCCATCAACCCGAGAATATAATTTTTCAGAAATGTGTCTTGATTCATTTGTAGACAGTTCTGCGGAATTATATGGTCCTCAATTTGTTTCCTACAACGTTCATGGACTGAAACATTTGGTGAGTGATGCAAAGTTACTAGGTAGCTTAGATGAATTTTCTGCATTCCCTTATGAATCAAATATGACATATTTCCGGAAAAACACTAGGAAAACACATAAACAACTACAACAAATAGTACGCCGACGCATTGAAAAAGAAAATTTTGATAAAAAAATGGAAACAGCTGTCAAAAATATACAAGTTTTACACCAAAAATACGAAGGTCCTGTTCCTGATAATATGCACAATAACCAACAATTTAATGCAATGAAAGTTCATGGAATATATTATTCTCTAACAGAAGCGGATTGTTGTTGTATTTTAAATGATAGTAGTGTGTGTTTAATTAAAAACATAATAATTCATGACAACACGCATTATATATTAATTAAAAAATATCAAACTGTGACTAACTTCTACAGTATTGGTTTATTATCAAGTGATCTTGGTATATTTAAATGCTCGCAACTGGAAAACGAATATACCATTGTTAGTGTAAAAGATATTAGGTCTAAATGTTATAGAATACCACTATGGACATTATATGATGAAAATAATCATCACAGCTTTCAAAGTTTAGAATATGAAGATGATTCTGATACAGATACAGTCATAGTTTTTGAAATGTGGTCTACAAGTCACAATATATATTAGTAAACTGCTATGTAATTACAATGATTAATTTACTAAACAAGATTTTACAATGCTTAACAATAAAAAAATCACGTCCATTAATACCGGAAAAAGGTAATTTGTTATGTACTATAAATAACAATATTTATAACAAATTACTGTTTGTTATAAATCGATGGTTAATACGTAAAAACGTTACCTTTGGTAATAGAAGAAAAATAATAATAGAAAAACAATTGAAGCTAAACAAAGATAAAATGAAAAGGTAACGTTTTTACGTCTCAACCATCGAAATATTAAACGCGATATATATCCTATTATTCTATAAGGATTACTAGTCATATTAAGGAAGTGAAGTAGAATATATATATATTTTCACGTTAACCGTTTGCACAGACAAAATTGTTGTATTGTTTCAACAATATAATATAGACTAAATTAAGACTACATCTAGTCCAGGTGCTGGTTGAATTCAGGCTACTTTTCTCACACGGGCGTCTGGCATAAGTCTTTACCAGACTTGTGCCATATGTTATATTACTAGAAAATTAGTCTGGAACTGGATATTTGCAGACTTAATTCATAATAAAAAACAAACAATTCAATTATATTTCTCCAGATTATTGAAATATAATCAACATAATTGATAATTTATTTCGTCCGGACGCATATGGGAACGCTGAGACCCAACCTTTTCACCTTTTAAATCAAACAACAGTCGACGCAACAGTCGCGTCGATCACCAAATCGATCTCTACTTCGACATTAATCTGCATCGTTTGCACTTCCGATAGGATATGTTCGAAATGGCGATTACATCCAGTACGTACCTCGGATATACTCGATACAAAAAGAGATAAAAATATATATATATTAGATCTCTACACGGAAAAAAATGTAGGAATGGTGCTATTCTGCAAAGTATAATAGTTGCCCTAAACATCGTAATGTGGCGCCACTTTGATTTAGAACAACGGCACGTCTACTTCCAGCACACTGCTGAACTTTTGTGGAATAGCTGCACTCCACATGTTGTGGGCACGCTGCGATCCCGCGGTTTAGAGTAACTTTTACTGCTATTATTTTGTGGGATAGCAGCGTTCCCACACGCAGGATTGCTGTGTACTAGCGATTGGGACAGCTGTTGTCAAAAGTGGGGTTATGATCGTAATAGAGTAACGGAGTACTGCATTCTTACTTTTCGTATTACAGCATTCTCTTATTTATTTCCGTGTAATATTATATTTGGATATAGTGATATATTGTTGGTACCGCTAGATACTCAATGTACTCGTTATTCCGAACATACCCATAACGACTGTCGTCTTTTTTTTTCTCGTGCCATTGGATCCCTAGATTCACAGATGCCAACCACTTAGTAACCCTGTAAAAAAGTGGAAATAAAGCATTTTAATTTCTTTCTATTGCCATCAATTGATTTTTCTACTCGCATTTTGGAAATAGACATATATAAGTAGGATATTGCTCTATTTACTATTAGAAATAGAAGAAATAAAAATCACTTGAAAACGAAAGAAAGAAATAGAAAGAAATTGAAGTCAATTCAAATAATTAAATGCTATTGCTTTTTTTAAAAAAGGCAATTCAAATTTTTTAGCTTTTATTGTTTTCTATTTCCACTTTTTTACCGGGAATAAAAAGAAGTACAATCAGGCGATGTTTAGCTTTTCGTTCACTAGCTATATGCTTGATGACATAGGTTTCTCCACTTAATACCTATGTCATAGCATAAGAACTGCAATATTTTCTTTGCAACTTAGTACTTTATCCTGTTGCAACTGGATTGGTTTTAATGTATAAAATATCTCCTACGGAGTCACAAACTTTAAGGTTCCGAGTGGCATTATTCTTTAGTTTATCTTCCTTTTGCTTTTTCTCTATTTATTTTCGGACCTTTGACTTTAATTTTGGTCAGTAAATTATAATTTTCAACCATAGTATGTAGCCATATAGAACCTCATAAGGGGCTTGACAAAGTATGATTTGGTTGATAAGGCATCCACATGCTGCATCTTTTCCCCTTTGTAATGCTGGATTTCGAAGTTATACTTAAAAAGAGTATTAGCCCAGAGTGCAACCTGAGGATTTTTGATTTTATTCGCATTTACAAAAATTAGTGCTTGGCAATCAGTAACTACCAAAAACTGTATGTATGAGCAAGAAGTACTCTCCTAAATGTTCGATTGTTCAAACAATCGCCAGTAATTCGTGTTTAAAGGAGTGAGTGAGTGTTCATAATACCATTGGAATCAACTTGTAGAAAAATAGCGCCCATTTCATCCGTGCTAGCGTCTGTATGCAATCCGTCTTTTCCGCTCTTAAGAAGTAAATCATGAAAACCGATTCTGATGTCAGCGCAAATTTCAGCTTCTTGGGCATCTGTCCAAACAAATTTTTCTTTTACTTTGGTCAATTGGTGTAAGAGGCAGCAATTTTGGAAATTCCAAGAACAATTTTTTTTAAAAAGCTACTCACTCCGAGAAATTGTCTGGTCTCATGTGCATCTGATAGGCCTGATGAAATACCTTCTGCGCTAATTACAAACCCGAGAAATGGCATTTGTTGCAAATCAAACTTATATTTGGATAACTTCGGTGTAAGGCCAGTCTTGATTAATACTTCTATCAGAGATTTCAAACTTTTTAGAAACTCCTCTTATCCTTAGCAATAACCAGGATATCGTCTAGATAAAATAATAAAATTTATTTATAAAGTGAATCCAGTGTCACTTTGGAAAAGTAAAAAAGTACGTTTGTGAGTTCAAAAACTGCTCGAGTAAATTCGCCTGTTCCATCTGGTGTTATAAAGACGGTTTTATGTCTTGCTTCGATTGTGACTGGAACCTGTAAATAATCATGGGCCAAATCTATGGTTGCAAAGATCATCATGTATCGACTCCAGATACTCGTCAAAGTTTGGTAAGGGATAATTTATTCTTTGTATTGGAGTATTAAGTTTTCTGTAATCTACTACAAGACGAGATTCTCTGATAAAAGCTTCATATAACTAACTATATTCACAATTATATCCAACGGAATTGGTTTATAATTGTTTTATGCACATTACTTATCTTTTTCCCGTTCAAGACATTTTCTGGAATAATGTCCATTTTTGTAACACCTGAAACATTCAATTTCTTTCATTTTACTTTCCGAATTACATTCAGTTTTGTTGGATTCTATATTAGTTCTTTCATTGGTGGCTTGTTTCTTAATTTGATTTTTATACTCCTTAGAATGATAAGTTTGTTGATAATCTTTTAACATTCGGTTAAAATTCATCATTCCTCCGAAAAGGGTATCGTCATCTTCAAACAACGTAGAACTCGCATACATTGCTAAGTCCTAACAACCCTCTAAAAAATATTTCATTGATATGAATAGAAAAGAATTGGAAAAATATAAATTTGAATTCCGGAATTACCAAATTTGAAATTGAAAAATACATTTGCTTTAAAAATAGTTTTACAATTGACTTATTGTATAATATATAAAATTATTTATTTTTAAATGTTTAAAACGATGTTTTAATTTAAAAAAATATTAATTTATTTATTAGAAATGAAAACAAAATAAATTACAACTAAGAGTATAATTTCACTTTATTCTTGTAAAGGAATTCATTTGGAACGAAAAGAATAAAAAACGTTGCTTCACAAAAGTAATCACGTAAATGTAGGAATACATAATTACTTTAAAGAATTGAAACTGAAAAAATGAATCCCGAATCTTTCCAAACAGGAATTCAGAAATATTTTCAATTCTTTTTAATTATAATCTATTTCATATATTTTGAAGGGAAATCAAACGTAGTTTTCTCCTAGAGTTCTTCAAAATTTTATAAAAAAATCCAAAATGGTAAGTGAGACCAATTTATTAATATGGTAATTTACAAGCTTATACTTCGTGCGGTAAGTCCGAACCTCTTCAGAGCTTGTTAAAAAATTTGACAGTAAAATATATCATAAGTCATCATTGCTAAGTCCTTAAATAAGACCAGCTGCGATTTGTTGTTTTGTTTCCTGAAATGATAATCCGAGTAATCAACAGAAGTAATCAGCAATATATTTTTATCATAAAAATAGACTGCAACAGTTTCTTTCCTCTGAATTCGTTGTCTCATTCTTTCCCAGACGTCGACTTTATTTTCTTCTCATATGAATGTTTTTGAAAAAGCTTGTCGAAAATCATTCCAATCATGAATTACCGATCATCTATTCATATACCATGATCGTGCTGCGCCTTAAATTTGTCCACTTTTGGATTATTCATTTGTTTTTCGAGTATTTTGTTGTGAAAGATCAATCATATTTTGCATAAATTGTGTAAGTACATTTAAATTATGATAATCAAAATTCATATTATTAAAATTCTCACGTGGTCTCTTGTCTTCGTATTAATCGTTATCTTCTCATCAAACGTAATTTGTTTGCGGTGGAACTGCATTTTGGAAAGGTGGATTCCAAGGTTCCTGTGACGATAGAATATGATCGAAGTAGTCACGATGATCATAGTTTTCTACTGGAAAACGTGGTTGATCATGCCGATTGAAAAATTGATTCTGTAACGTTTCGCAACGTTGCAGGAAACGTTTCATTTCTGTTGGAGAAAGTAAAAATAATTGAAATATTGAATAACAAATCTTTCTCACTAAAATGAAAATTGGTTCTTATTTTTTTCTACCCAATATTTTTTTTAGGATTACCGCTATTTGTAACGTAAACAATACAAATAGATCGAACAACGGTTTAAAAATTTATATTATAAAGATAACAAAGGAATTATGTTAATTTTTGAATAATACTTTTTTCAATGTACAATTAATAGCAATGTCTTCTACATTTTCAGTGTAATTTATTTGTACTCTATTCATAAAGTACATAAATAAGTATTATGAAGAAAACGAGCAGAGTTGTGCATAAGCCAATGCGATATTGGTCAACTGATGATGATGGATATACAAAACGAATTCCAAAATCTAATACTGTAACCAATCGTTATTTTAAACAAATTGAGGAGAACTTTTCTTCATACCCAGATAGAGAAGCAAGGTAAAAATATTGAAATAGAAACCCATTTAATATATAATTAATGTTTGATTAGCAGACCGTCGACTACATAGAAAAAAAGGAACATCAATAAACAGCATTAATATTGCAATGTAGATAGGAAAAAATTAATTGTTCTACTTTGTTTTAATCAAGATCCGTGAGTCAACTGCTCACAGCATCAAATTTATCGAAAGCTTGATGGTACGTGCTCTTTCCTTTCTCATGGGAAAAATGTGTTGTTTCTCGAACATATGATCACCGTAAAATATCTTTGAACAAATACGTTTCGAGGAAAATCAGGACGTTTCCTAATGCTTATTATTTATGAGCACTGTTATTTTCATCAACAATCCTTTAGCCAATGCTTAAAAAATGATATTTCTTTCAAAGCATAAAAGCTGGTATATGATCTTCTCGAATTACACTTTTATTATTCTACATATTTTTAAATTTGAGTTTCTATCATATTTGTGAATGACAGCATTTGATCATTTCTCTCTTATCTTTATTTTATTAATATTTGTTAAACTTTCTACATTCCACAGAACAAATATATTGTTGAAAGATGTACAAAACAATTTTCGATTGTATATCATAAAGTGTTACTTAAATATCACTAAAAAATTTTAGTATATTGTTCAGCGATGTACTGAAATTGTTGAACGATGTGCAAAAAAACAATCAACAATATGAAATTGAAAATTTTTTGGTACATCACTCAACTGATATTTCTTTTTTTCCGTGTAGCTAATACAATTTTTTCAATTATCTTACTATTTTTGTGTGGGCAACATTGTAATTTTGTTACGAATTTTTTGTTTTTTTTAGTTCAGATGATCAATATGAAGACAGTCAAAAAGCTATTAAGAAGCAACGTATATTTACGTCTCAGAGCAATCAAAATTTAAATGCAATAAAGGAAAGTAGCGATTTGTCTACCATAGAACTTACACTTCCTCCAATGAACTCTGGTCCAATCGCGAAACCTGTCAGTTTTATTAATTCTGATATGAATATGCATTCCAATACACAATATGCAGATTGCACAACCTTGGAATCATCATATCAAAGAAAAAATGATGTTGGAACACAATCACAACTTACAAAAACCAACGAGCAGACTATGAACAATGAACCACAATCAACTAATGTTCCAAGATATTCGTCATCTCATCATTCTAATAACAATGTAAGATATTTGTTTATATTTTACAATTTTTCATTAATTTCAAAAGAATTGCCTTGTATATTTAGTTATGTTCAACTAGTTATGTTTAAATTTATTTCACTGAGTAATGTCTTGTTTATCTTCATTGGTAGATGACTTTATAAATATATACAGAAATATTATCGATATTTATTTTCGATAGATAGTAATAAAAATAGTTTTTCTACAGATCAAATTTTCACATTCCAATATTTTTATTTACAAAATTGAATCCAATTTTCTTAAAAATCACATTTACTATATAACACCTGCCCTTGTAGAAAAATATTGCTGAAAAAACGTCTGAAAAACGCTGAAAATCATGTCTGAAAATCGCTGAAAAAACGTCTGAAAAACGCTGAAAATGTGCCAATTTTAACAGATTTTCAGAGTTTTCAGTTGTGTATGAAAATCTCTGAAAAAGTCTGAAAATAAAAAAGATAAAAAAAATTTTTAAAAATATTACTACAATAATAGAATGTAAAAAATAATATAATTTAGTATTTTTGAAAAAAAATTTCAATCATTTTCAATTTCAGATTTTTTCAGAGATTTTCATACATATCTGAAAACTCTGAAAATCTGTTAAAATTGGCACATTTTCAGCGTTTTTCAGACGTTTTTTCAGCGATTTTTCAGACATGTTTTTCAGCGTTTTTCAGACTTTTATTTAAGCAATATTTTTCTACCTATTTTTGACTTTCTATTGAATTAAAATTGTCGAAATTGATTAAATACTTTGTATTGAATTCAATTGTCTAAAATATTATTTCCTAAAAATGTTAACAGTTCATTCTTTGTGAGCATTACAGATTCAAGCGGAAGAATCGAGTCATGGCTTTGATCCACAAACTGTTCCTTCAAATTATTACATGACAAATGTAAACTTTGATGAAGATTTTTCACTCAGAGAAATGCAATCCAATTCTGAACAACAAAACGAAATTGATCAAACAGAAATGAGAAACAATAATAACGATTCGGAGTCAACAGAAAATGATGATGAACATGATAATGAAAATTTAGAATCTATTCTAGCTGATTTTGTTGTACAGTTCAGGTATGTATAGCGACATCTATATAATGACTGTATAATAACTAAATGTGGAAATATATATACAACATTTAATCTTAATATTTGTTATATAAAATGAAAAAAATATTAAAACATTTTTTGTATGATTCAGATTTAAAAACTTGTTTCTCATATTTTGTATGAAATTTATAATTAAGGGAAATTGAAGTCGTTTGGCCAACTAAACCTCTTTTTCAACTAACAATTTTAATGTTTTATATTTTAATAAAATTCATTATTTCTTATAAATTAGAATTCTTAAATCTAATAGTCTCTAATCTAATAATTGTTTTTTTAAAGTTACATTCTTTTTCAAACTATGATTTTCTAGTACATAATTAAAATACAAATATCTTATATAAAACAAGTAAACGTTATTTTCGTTCAGTACGCTTTTTTTTCTGAATGATTATGAAGTATCATAATTAATTATAATAAGTGTAACAATTTTCAATAATAATTTATTTTTTTGTAACACAAATGTATATTATTCTATTATATATAATTTTTTAATGATTCACAATAAAACGTTATGTGTATTTTAATTTAAACAAAATAAAAAAATATAAACCATTAGTATTTTAGTGTATACTTTTCGTACAAACAATTAAAAAAATAATTAATTTTTTACAGGAACATTAATAGGATGTTGAAGGTTTTAGGAACTAAACTACAGAAAATTGATATTTTGGAAACCAAAATTATGTAAGTTCAGCATAAAAATATTCGTTTTTAAACAACTCTTCAACTCTCCTCGAAAATGTAAGATATTTTCATCTACAAATGTTAACTCAAATGTTCATTATTTATTAAACTAATTTTTTGGACCTAGAGCGCAGACAAAAGTGGAACTAACGGTCGGATAATGGCCTTAGGGCCACTATCCGACCCTTAGTGCTATTATCTGCCCTCTTGTTTCACTTTTGTCGCTTTCTCTTGGTATTCAAAAAGTACATTAAACGCCTCGAGCGCCGGTGGCGCCCTCTGCTATAATGTAATTTAGTTGTGTATTTCCTAATTAAAATATGATTTGAATTTATTCAAAACTACTAAAAGTTTTCTCATACTAGTGTATAATAATGATATGTAGAATTTTTAATATATTTAAAAAATATGTTAAATATGGTTACAATACAGTTAACATATATTGATTTTATTGTAATTTTATTGCAGAAAAATGGATGCCAAGCTAGAAAAATTAATTAGTATGAAGAACGCAGAAATGCCAATTAAACCCGATATATTTCCCATATCGAATGAGATAGAATTAACTAATTTTAATAGTATTTCTCAAGAGATATACAATGATGTTGTAAGTTTTTTGTTAATTACCTATATAACAAAATATAAATATTTTTAAAAAATGTTAGGAATTAAATGTTGTATAATTCAAATTATAATTTTAAATTATGAACTGTTATGTCTCATTACAAAACGGATAACTCACCGACGACTTATTATTATTGATACACGTAGAAGAATGTAAATAAGGAAATTTTCTATTAAAAATTGTACAGTGGACCTAGAAGAACATTTGATAGAAAATTGATAATTTAGGAAAAAATTAATACGGTCGTCTTTTTGTACTTGGCCAAAGACACTACCATGTCTCTTGATCCAATTGATTTAACTTTATTTTTGTTTTAGTTTAACTTTTATTATAAACATGCGGTATATTTGTACTTTTAATTATTGTTTTATATATTGTTCTTATGAGTACATTTTCCAATTTTTGGGGGAAAATTTACTTTAACATTTTTTTCAGTTACTTATTGACATTCGACGCAGTTGCTCATATAAACGATTTCTCGATAACACTAAAATTATTTTGTAATTGACAAGTAGTCAACAAGTCGGAAATATATGTGTTTCATGAACCGTCAACGAATCATAAAATTTGTTGACCGCACGTTAACAATATCTCGATAAGTTGTTCATAAATCGATGAGTTGTTCACAAACCCTTATAGAACAATATCACTGAAAATAAGTCTGAAAAATGTTGAAAACGATGTTTGAAAAATTGTTGAAAAAAGTTAGAAAAACGCTGAAAATATGCCAATTCTAACAGATTTTCAGGGTTTTCAATTATGTATGAAAATCTCTGAAAAAGTCTGAAATTGAATAACAGGCAATAATTATAAAATAATACTACTGTATATGCAAAAAGTAATATAGTTTAGCATTTATAAAAAAAAAATACAATCATTTTCAATTTCAACATTTTCAGAAATTTTCATACATAATTCAAAATTTTGAAAATATGTAAACATTGGTATTTTTTTCAGCAATTTTTCAGACATCGTTTTCAACATTTTTCAGACTTATTTTCAGCGATATTTTTCTACAAAAGAAATTATGATTCACGTCTAATTTGTTGACTAAATTTTTATTTGGTACATTCCTGACAAAAACTTTTAATATTTTTACGTCGTCAATCATTAATTAAATAAATAAATTACTATGTGGAAAACTATTCCTGTTGAAAAATACTACTAAGTACATATAGGATTAGTCCTAATTGTTTTTATGCGGTTTTCGTCCCGGTTTCTATAGGGATCTAAGAAAACTAACAAAAAATATTTATAAAAGTTTTCTTGAAATAATAATAAAAATTATATTTACTTTTTCACATATACTACTCACTTTTTTATTTCTTTACATACCAAAATGCATTAATTAATCATCGATAATTTTTCACAATTGGTATATATTATATATTATTTTCAGGTTGCATATTTCCGATTCGTAGGAGGATTTAATGTAAAAGAAAGCCTTGGACTATATGTAAAAGAATCTTTTGCAAATACTTTCACTGCCAAAATAACTTGGACGGGCATAAATGATACCATTTCTATTTACAATCATAGAATTCTAAAAGCTTATTTTGGTAAATATTTAAATATTGTTTAAAGAAGCATGATTGCAAAATATTAAAATTACAACATACTTACATAATCAATTACACTTAAGGGGAGGTTCTACTTTAGAACTTTGAAAAAATCGATTTTTTTTACATTTTTTGAATCCCTGAAGGGTCTAGAATAAGCCCCTAAAAGGATGAAGCATTATCTTTATTACTTTAGGTTTTACAAGCTCTTGTTTTGAGACCGTGCGCCTGTGGTAAATGAGCGCTAAAAACTTTAAATGTGTTTTTATCAAAATAACGCCATAATGCTCAGCTATTTTTTTTAATTTTTATAAAAAAAATTGTACTTTACTTTTAAAACATTGAAAAATAAACTGTAAAAAGCCCTGTTCAATAAATATTTCATTTGCCTCTTAAAAATAATCTTAAACTTTACCTACTTTTCGTGGCTGTAGAGGAGAACCTCCCCTTACATTATTTATAATAATTGCATGATTGTGACTTAAAATATAGTTACTTTTATCATATCAATAATATTTTACTATCACCATTATTATTACGATTTAATAATGTAATGATTTTTTCAGCTGCTGTAAGTACTAACAAAAATTATCCAAAGCCGAGTGCACAAGAATTTAAAGATGCCGTTATGGAAGGACTTCGAAATGCAAAACAGAGAAATCGTAACGAAAAACGTCGTTCTTCAAATAAGGATCAAAATAAAGATATAGGAAAACGTAATGTGGATGAACTATTGAATTTCTTGGAATCATAGTTTATTAAAATGTAAAACATTGTTTTACAGTTTACTACATTTAAAATCTTAAAGTTTAATGCGTGGATTGTCTGTGGATATTAAATTGACAATTTAGATTAAAGAATATTTGTAGGTCTATGGGAAATTGAAAATATCTAATAAAATAAAATAATTTTTAGAATGGAATATTATTTAGAATCTAAAATAAAATAAAAAAAATTTGACTGTAATTTCGAAAAGTAACCGTATTTGTAGTTGAAATTTTACTTTAATAATTTATTATATATAGGATTTGTTAAAATTAATATTTATAAAACAAAAGTATTATAAAAATTATACAACAATATTTTCTATATGAACAAGTTATTTTTATACCTTTTAATATAATATATTTTGAAATAAGAAAATAATCCTATCTAAAATCTTGTCTATTAATAATAACCTATTGTTGAAAACTCAAATTTCCTTAAAATTTATATAAAGCTTATACAATTAAAACAATTTTTATTATGAAAAATTTTTAATATTAATTTAATATATTTAGGAAATACAGTTACGATTTTTCCTTGGATTCCACTTTGGAATTCATTCACGAATCATTTATAAAAAATATTTTTGAAACTTATTCAGATATTTTCAATGCAGAATTTCAACGAGGATTCAGTTTAGATAATAACAAAATTTTTAGCTCTAAAATTGTAGTAAATCCACTTAATATCTACTGTATTCTATTATTTAAATTACATAAAAAGAAATTTCACACGCATGTAGTTATATTAAAAATATTTTTAATCTTTAACTTTTTAACAATTTGACAAATTAGTCTCACATCAATATATTTAATAAACTATCTGTTATGCGACAAAAAATTTTCGATTAGATCTGAGTGATTATTATACTATGTACTGTCTTCAATTACCTATGTAAAATTTACGAAGAATCTATATAGGTATATAAAAGTCTGCTGTATAAGAATTATTAAGGGTTCTTTTAGGTTTCGTTTTGATATACTAATTTAGACAACTTTTTTTTTAGTGTTTTAGTTTTAGTTATCATAATATAAGACATGCAATTAAATATAGAACAATTAAAGTTGTATAATAGAATAATTTTCAACCCATTTTAGTTATTGGAATATCAAAAATTTAATAATACGGCGGAAGATTAATCTAGAAGATTTGTTAGTTATATTAATATTATTATTAATAATATCTGTTATTAGCATTTTTAACATATAATATAGTAAAAAGATGATATGTATAAAACATTTAACAGGAATTATTATACTGTACAACAACATTAGCATATAAATGTATGTGTACTTGTTAAATAAAATAAAAACTTATATTTTATATATTCTTTCGAAATTGTATTTCCTATATGATATATATATAGCAGTTTATATTTTTTTTCTTCCTGTGTGTAACAACTTGAAAATCTGTAAATACAAATTTAATTTTCAATTTTAATGTTTTTTGTCCGACTCATTAATATTTAAAAAATTTAATATTTTTTTAAGTAAAAATAATTAAAATTACCTTTTTTAAAAAATTTAAATATTATATCTTTTTCGTCATATGTGCACTTAAAGTCGTATTTTACTCCCTGAAAAGAGGGAGTAAAACGCAATTTTACTCCCTTGGGAGTAAAACATTCCCTCTCGGGAGTACTTTACTCCCTCGGGAGAGTACTTTACTCCCTCGGGGTAGTAAAATTGCGTTTTTCTCCCTCATTTTCAGGACGTATAAAACACGACTTTAAGTGCACCTATAACGAAAAATGTCGTATTGCCCTCGGGAGTAAAGCGAAGCTTTACTCCCTTGGTGCATAATATACTATTTTATATTGCATCAAAGCTGCTGTTAAAACAAAACATGAATTAGTGCATTTAAATTGCATGAAATTTGTGTAAACATTGATATGTCAGAATTATCATTTTGAATGTTAATATATTGTAACATACTATTTAGTGCATCATGATTGCATAATGTTTGTGAAAACATTGACGTTTTAGTAATGTGATTCAGTTTGAATCATATTTATGACATAACAACCATTGCAATTCATTTTTGCGTTTTTTGTATAATGTTTGTAAAAATAAATAATGAAATAATTTTCAAAATTAAATCAAACAAATGATGCGTTATTTGTACAATTTTTGTACATTCAAGTTTATTGAATTAGTTTTCAACAAAACCATAGACATATGCGGACGCACCTTGATACAAACATTGCACAATTTTCCTAAATCAAATTTTGAAATATTTGCCTTTTGTTGCCAACATTTTTCTATTAGGGTTGTCCCAAAGTTTTTCCAATGACTCATCGACAGGATATGCAGGTCGGTACAGATATGTGTGCAGACCGATGAAAAGAAATAAAGAAAATTTGTCAAACAACATTCATGTATATTGATAAAACAGTTTTATGACATTTTCTTAAAAATAAGAAATTAAGTGAATATTTTTATAAATAATAATAAATAAATAAAATTATTATAAATATTAATAATAAATACAATTTCGGAATATTCTTCTTGGCGCCTTTTTAAATAGGCAGCGTAGACAAAAGGAGACGTCTCGTACCAGATGTGATTTTTCCTAGAACTGTTATCGCGTAGCTGGGTTGTTTTATGATCACGACACATTTTTGGTGAGGAAAAATTGAAAATGGTCAGTTCTTTGGACGATTTCAGAGTGAAAGTGTCGAAGTACATAAGGCAAAACTTATATTTTGAATTAAAAATTCGAAAGAATTTTAAATTAAATACATTTTTCATCGATTAATTTTAATTTGGATTACAAAAATGTAAGTATTAATTTGTTCACAAATAATTGGTTTCGAAAAGATGTAAAGAAATTTGAAAAAATCGTTATAATTAAGATTATAATTATTTAACTTTCGGATCATTGCATGTAAATTCGGCCAAAATTTTATCGACCTTTTCCAAATTACCTGAAAAACTCATATTTTTTCATTCAAATACAAGCAGAAATGTGCTCATTTGTTTTAGTTAATTGTATTTCATATATTTCTTTTTTTTTATCTTACATAACAGTATTTGGATGTTTTTGTCCTGTTTGCCCTATTACTACATATAGAAGAAAATATAAAAAAATACTAAAATATAAAAATTTAATAATAAAAAATTTTATAAAAAATTTTAACTTAAAGTTGAAAATTATTTTGAAAAAAATCAAATATTTTTAGAGTAATTGTATAACAAATTTATTTATAAAATACAAATAATTAATTACATTATTTGTATGGAATATTTTTTTCAAGCTACATTTATTTTTCAGATAAAATATTAGGATAAAATGTGTAATTATGAGACACAGGGTAAAAATAAGATACTTGTTGCATAATCTACTATCACCATTTTTCCATCATTTTCGCTGATTTTATCATTCAAAATATTTTTATAATGTTATCACAGATTTTTACAGCTAATTTATACATAATTTGAAGATTTTTTTTGGTGAATAATTCATTTCAAATAGACAAAAATGTAATGTGAAAAAGTTTTTTTTTTTAATTTTAATTTTATACAACAAATTTTCCGAAATAACAAAAATAATTTTTTTAATTTATATTTACTGAAAACACGTTTTGTTTATCTGCAACTTTTTCTTCAACCTACATTATTTTTAAAAATATCTTGAAAAAAATGAGTTTTGAAATTCAAACTGTAGCACGCAATAACCATATGAACTGTTTTGCTTATTTTTTATGCAGAATAAAAAATAAGCAAAAATCTTTTCCACCTATTTTGGGTCACCCTGTATATATAATTATAATTACTTATATTCTATAAACTTTTCATCAATTGATATCAAATATATATATGTATAAATATGATCAATATTCATCTGTAAATGTAAAATTTTTTGTTCTGAATTATTTCTAAAATTGAAGTAATAACAATCTATCACAGTGATCCACATATAATAATAATTTTTTTAATTTATTTATTGTTTGGAGAAATAAACTAATTTTCTATCACATTCTTAGTATTAAATATTCATTTTCAGATGGACGTGAATAATGTAACTCATTATATAATCTGGTTCAAAAATGAATACGATAATAATAAAAAAAAATTAATTGAATTGGTTCCTAAGTCATGGGTTCTTTTTGATAATGAAAAGGTGACTTGTATGTATCCACCAAAAAAAGATTACCAATTTGTTGCAAAATGGAGTAGGGAAA
>JABFPH010000001.1:0-27442 GCA_022817485.1 Elgonia sp. ZL-2020 | reverse complement strand
TATTGTCAAAAATGAAGAAATTCTGAAGACAGAACAGAGTTCAGACAAGGAAAAAGATGAAAAGATATCAATTGTAGATAAAGAAGAAAAGATGCCAATTGAAGATAAGGAAGAAAAGATATCAATTGTAGATAAGGAAGATGAAATACCACCTCTTGAGAAGCTAATATTTGATGATAAAGCTGATATCAACCAGTCAGATAATGATTCTGTTGAGTGTCCGAAACTAGAAATTCAAGTTGAAGAATGTGCTCAAATGAACAAAATTGAAGAATCTGCTCAAAATGACGAAGTTGAACAATCGCTACCAGTTGAACGAGTTGATCAATCTATTCAAACGAAACAAGTTGAACAATTTATTCAAATGAAACATGCACATTGAAGTGATAGAAGGGTATATCAGAAGGTGTCGATAGGTCTATATGAAGACGTACAAAGGGAACAAAATGGGGGTTAGGCGTACCACTTTACATTGACATCTCACGGTCGACGACGGGAAACTGTTACTCCTCGTGTTTGGTCAAAATTTGCATATGTCAGTTTTGGCCTGTGTACGCGTCCCGTTATAACCGGCTGCTTCAGGCAACATCATCTCAGAAGCAAGCTACACACGAGCACTGACGAAATCTGCTTGTGAAATTAGATGTAAATTGTCTTAAGACAATTGTATGCACGCACCAAAAGAAAATTACTGACAACAAAGCACTGCAAACGTTTCATTTCCCGCTTTCATTTGCATGGCTGTTTGTACCTCGTACTTATTTGTCGAAACAATTTTCTGCTGGCGAAATTCATATTTATGACTTTTGGCGCAATCTATTGAAAAACATTTTATAATATTAATTATTCTAACACAATAAATATGATTAATATGTATTCTATAATTAATATGCATACATTTAGATAACACATTAAACGAATAATTTCAAAATATTTATATAAATAGAAAAGTTTTTCATTTTATATTCAGTTGTATCAATAATATTGCATACAAAAGAACTGAAATATTTGTTAATAATAACTAACATAGAATGTACTTCATTTTATAAATTATAATATTTATTCTAAAAAAATTTACCATAAATACTACACATTTAAAAATTAAATTTTTGAAAAATAAATGAAAATAAATTTAGAACAATATTAGGTAAGTTTCCCGCAAAGATTATAAATACTTATAACTTATTTCATGTATTTTAAAGAATTAAATTCTAATGCAACCTTAATCAATTTTTGATTCTAAAGTATTCAAACTTAACATAAAATAGTATTGAGGCTAGCAGAATCTAGGGAATGTGACATGGCCGTCATTAGACCACATATGTCAAAAGTGCAAGTGTTAACTTTTATGTAATTTTCTTGAATCAAAAATAAAGTCATTTAATTTAATAAATATTGTCAACTTCAATAAGTATATAAATTATTTTTTCGTCGAAATACGTAACTATTTGTTTTGACAGATGTGGACTAACGACCGCCATTTTTACTATTCTGCTAGTCCCATGCAATAAAATTTGTTAAATTTGCGCAAATCACCATTTAACTTTTTTGCACTTACAACCTATATTGAATGTTATTATTGAGAAAAGCTGCAACGCGTTTTGAAACAGTGTATATTATTCATACAATCGAATCAAAAGGTTAGTATAATTAAATTATATTTATTATTATCAATTATAATATATAATTTTTTATATTCATCGGATTATTAATTTTCTTACAAATTTTAAATTGAACTTGAGAACAATGAATGATAAATATTATAATGTTTTACAATTCAAAACACTTCTTTTCATTCAAAAAGTTGTTTTTTTTCAACAATTGCATGTTGTATTCAGTAGGCTATGTGTATATGTACGTTGTTATGTCTTTGTTAAATACTTATAGCTCTGGTTCGTCAAGAGCCGAAATAAAACTTCAAGATTTCGATTACTTATACTTTTTATTTAGTCGCGCCAAGCCTTTACAAATTTGCGAGTATAGTGTATGTGTGGTGTACGTAGATCTGACCGTGACTATGGTCGGTGGAGAAGTCTCCCCGATGCAAAGACGATCATTGCTTAAATAGTACAGGGCACTCCTTTTGAATTTAATAGCTTGGTCATTTGGAAATTCTTCCTAGAATCCTATCTTTGAAAAAGTGTAAATTCTATGAAAACGGGAAAGTTTCTAGTTTCATATTGCATTGACTTTGCAAATTTTGATTATACTTTTGTATTTTATCTATTGATGGTGCAATGCATCGCTCTTTTAATCTAAGAAAAGTTATAAAAGAGTTGTGGCACAGAAAGCCTTTTCATGTTACTCCTTTTTTCATAAAGACACAAAAACTAACAATAAAAGGTGAATTGAAATACTCATTTTATGAAATTACTGATGCGCATCTTGTTTTAATTTCGTATTACATAGGATAGAATCTGACTTTGCAAATTTTGATTATATTTTTGTATTTTATCTATTGATGATGCAATGCATCGCTCTTTTAATCTAAGAAAAGTTATAAAAGAGTTGTGGCACAGAGAGCCTTTTCGTGTTACTCTTTTTTCATAAAGACATAAAAACTAGCAATGAAAAGTGAATTGAAATACTCATTTTATGGAATTACTGATGCGCGTCTTGTTCTAGGAAGAACGGCCACCTTCGACCCATGCGGCGATTGAGTTTCTCGAAAATAAAACTGCAGTCATGATAATTCAAATAGAATTTGAAATAAAGTTAAATTGTGAAGAATAAATTATATTATAAATCGCGGTCATGACAGCTACTGGGGCCCCGTGGATTTATTTTCACGAATTATTCGTGAAAATAAATGAAAATTTGTTTATGCAAATTTTTGTATTAGTTTCCTTTCCTTGGTCTTAGAGTACTTATATTTAGTAGTGAAATTATTCGTGAAAATAAATGAAAATTTGTTTATGCAAATTGTTTTTTATTAGTTTCTTTTCCTGGTCTTAGAGTACTTATATTTAGTAGTGTATTTATAATGTCGCGGAGGCTTTGACGTGACATATTAGCATTAATACATGATTACAATATATGATAATGGCTTTTTGGGACCTTCATTTAGGTCAGCCTATTGTTGATCCATATGGTTTATAAATGTTGTCCTTAGTAGTGCAGGGTTGTCCGATGTGCCTTTCTGCTTCCCTCGTAGTTGATTTTTGAGTTGCCTTTGAATTTTGTTAGATTGTTCACGATTCTGGTTTTCAGGATTCAGTTTTTCCTGAAAACATAACATAAGCGGCAGAGACTTGTGCTTGGTAGATTTTGTTTGTTAACTTATTGTTAGTACGAATTTCTAATATATATATATAGTAGCGAATACAGGAGTTGTTAGAAAACATATATAATTACAGAATATTTTCGTGATAATATATATATGTATGTTTATAATTCTATATAGATAGTTTAATGTAATTGATTATTTTGTTATTATAATAAAAATTTTTATGTATCCTTATAACATATATATATTTTAACATGCGTGTACATTATTATAAAATTTGACGTATCTATACAAGCAGGGATTAATTATACCAATTTACCATCGCCTAAAGACGTGTTTTTCACCACTGCTTTTGATAATGTGTTCGTTTATTAGTGCTTCTTCAATGCACTCGCGACAAGTAACTGCGGGACGGCGATTAAATATTATGGTAAGACATCGTTTGCAGGTTATGGTACGTGATTGCAGACTTATGCTGTGCCATTCAGAATGTTGCCTGAATCTGGATCGATGGAAGGAATGGAATGTGTTTACACAATTCTGGCATATATAGCTTTTAATTGCTGGGTATGAATGAATATATCTTTGGCCGGCGGCAAGAGTGTAGCATGTGCTTTTTAATAAGGTATCATATGTTTCTGGATAATTTTCTGGTAATACTCCATCTATTTGTGCTACAGGATCAATGTATCCCTGTTTTTCCTCTAGTATGGCACTTAATGGTAGCTTCATTTTTCTAGAAAGGGAGAAAAGATTATGAGAGGGAGGGATATTAAACAAATGTAGTCTAGAAAAATGGTTAATTCTTAATGGTTTCTATTGTCTGTATTATTATTATTATTTCCATCAGCATTATCGGGTGTATTGTTTCTATTGTTTCTTAAGTATAAGAAGTGCGCGATTGTTTCCCAAAATGCCCCAAGTAATAGGAGTGACCAGCCATAGACGGAATGTAGTGCAAGGAGATTTATTATCGTATTAATTAGTGTTTTAACCAATTGAATACTGAAATAGATTCCTAAAATGCCGACACTAGTGGCTCCAAAGTCACTAAACCATCCCCACATCTTTTTCCAGGTTGAATGTACTATGTTCTCGATTAGATCTTCATCGAATAGCTGATTGAAGTTTAGGCCCTGTTTGGATGTATTAATACCGGATGATATACGCGTAAGAATATTAACCATTACGGCTTGTTCACTAGGATGCATTATATATTCACGTAGTCGTTGTAGGTCATTGTTAGTGTAAATTCCGGATTTAGCTAATTTGTTAGGGTCTGCATATTTCCATGATGGTTTCGTATCTGGTCGTATGATTTCTGGAGGCATTGTTTCTACGGGAGAGGGTATCATTTTATACCATCGTCCATCTATTTCGAATGTTGTAGGTGTCATCATATTGCATGTTATTTCATATCCTTTACGACGGAGAATGTGTGTTCTTGGAGATAAGAAATAAAGTTCATTATTATTTCGAACTGCTAATTCTCTGTAACAGCGGTCTGTGTTAGCTACTGTTACTTCTACTGGAATGCATTTCATTATCAAGAGAGCTTCTCCTATTACTAATGCTGTATAACCCTTTTCTTTCATAAATGTTAGCGCGAATCCATCGGGGTCTAATATCGCTAAAATATGTGCATTTTGGAGTATTCGACGTTCTAGTTCGCATTTTTTTTTCAATATGTCTTGATATAAAGTTTGAAATTGTGTTTTTATATGTTTCTCTAAATATACGAATTTACTATTGATGTAGTTGAATATATCTAGGTCCTGAGTTTTTATAGTTGTTTTACTTTTAAAAAATTCGCCTTTGTTTCCTTCAAGGATGAATAGTTGCGGATGTTCTGTGGTGATGATATTGTATCCGCATATGTTTTCTG
The DNA here is from genome assembly GCA_022817485.1 of Elgonia sp. ZL-2020. NCBI lineage: Eukaryota > Metazoa > Arthropoda > Insecta > Hymenoptera > Scelionidae > Elgonia > Elgonia sp. ZL-2020. The sequence continues at coordinate 22,331 of JABFPH010000001.1, read as the reverse complement.
CTTTTGATGTGGATAATGTAAATGTTATTTCATCGGCTGTTACGACGTAGACGGTTTCAGCGATATTCTTTTTATCTTGTAGTTTTGTCGATGGTCCTTCGTATAATACGGTGTAACTATCGAAATGACAGGAATTGTTGGGATAATCTGCCCAATACATTGTGCTTCCTATATGGTCATTACAATATCCTAGATCCAGAGGGCAACGGACGCCTTGTGGTGTTAGTATTGAATTGTCATTTAGTTGAATCTGTCCTTCGAAATCAGTAAGAGTTATTTTCACAGTTGCTTGAACGACAACACCTTCCCATGATCCATAGTCATCAGCATATGAGCTACCATGACATTTGCCGTTATGATCTACTGATCCTGCGAGGAGTATACTATAAGAGATTGTTGAATTTCTTTTTATATTGTCGAGTATATTATTCCCGATTGTTATTCTTCCATTTTCTTGTAAACCGTAACATTCATCTCGCGATAATTGTTTGAGGTATGTTGCTGTTCCGAATCTAACCATGAATGTGTGTGAATGCATTCCGCAATGGGTTATTTGGCAATTTATCTCAATATGACAACTTATAATGTGTGTATATGCATAAGAAGTTAATTGTAGGAGTTGTATATAAGCGTTAGTTGTGTTTACGTCGTATGAAGATACATCGCAATTTCCAATATCATTTAGCGAAATTTTAGATATGTTGGAATGGCTTGATCCACAGTCATACCCAAACAATCCCATTACGGGTGTTATTAATGCGATAACTAAGCATACTTCGAGAAAAAGGATCATCTTACATCAAGTATGTTAGAAGTGCTAAGGTTTGCGTTTTGGATTTCTTCGATATATGTGCGTCTCTCCTAGAAAGAATATCTTCTTGTGAGTGATTTCCAGGTAAGTTGATTTTATCTTAGCATATAAATATAGGGCGAATTACAAAAAGTTTTCATTTAGTGAAGATGTGCGATCACACACTGTATTCATTGGTAAGTATTTTACGTATACATTGTTATATATATAGAGAGAGAAGGGAGAAGAAAAAGAAAATCTTATTTGCTAATGAAAATCCTTTTCTTCCATCTAGGAAAATATTAATAACAGCGATTTCGCTGTTTTTATATCTGGGGAACCATTCGGCCTAGATATTCTAGGTCAGGAAGGTTTTGCGGATATTTCCGAAGATTTCGAGGATGTCGTGGACCCTTCGGTTGTAGAACAGGAGATCTTGGACCAGATCAGCCTCGAGAGTCCGATGCAGGACTTTCAGGATTTTGCTCCTGAGGAGTATTTGGAGGTCCAAAATTTTTTGGGCCTAAACTATGACCTAGAGGAAGAACAGGTTCAGCCTTTGGACTTGTCGCTGCCAAGTTCATTCGTAGATTCGACAGTACCTCGTCGAACCAGGCCTGAGGATAATGGACCGTTCGCACCATCGGAGGTAGGTTTTAAATATGATTTGTTGTACAGACTTCCCAATATAATGTAAATTATTACGACTTGTAATGACTTGTTTAAGGTGCTGTTGGCTATGGATTTCCTGTCTACAAGGGTCCCGAACGTTCTTCCTGGTACTTTATATCAGTACCTTTTAGTAAGGGAAGTGCGGTTTCAAGACAGTGAACTTGTGCTGCGCTCTTATGTTATACAGTGTAATGGATTAAATTACATAGTAGACTTATATATGTTGTAGTGTTAGTGTTGTATATTTTTATTATAAAAAAAAATTATTTGCGTTGTAATTATAAATTAATTTGTAAGGTGAGGTGTTGTCTTGTTCTTCGTGCAGATGGGTAGGTTTATTATATACAATCTTGTTCTCTTATGAGTTGAAAAAAAAAAATGCTTTTTATAGGTGTATTTGCGAAGTTCAGTTTGTTTTATTCTATATTCAGCGATGTTATATTTGTTTTATTAGTAAATAATTCGAAAGTCTTCTCTTTTATTCCTAACGTGCTTGTTTATATATAAAATTTTTTTTTGCATTTATTAAATTATTTTTCAATTAATTTAATGAAAAGGATTAAAGGAACTCGATCTATTTATTTTTTGTACTATATTGTTTAAATAATAAGTTACCAGCAAGTTGAATCTGGATAATAAAAATGATTATAAGAATAAGTATTTGAATAGTTATTTTTTTTTTTTTTTTCACATTCCAAGTTCATTCTCTACGCACGACCTCATAATCATATCTTTGTAATTAGATCTGTGTAAGATATAGGTCATTCATTCTTACTTGCTATGTGTTTATAAATTTTGCTCGTAAGATGCTTGTTTCGTGATACATTTTATTAATCATATTTAAAGGTAACTAAATTTTATTTGTTCTGTAACTATTATTAAACCAAATTATTATTATTATTATTATATATATTTATTTTTTGTTTATTTTTTTTTTTTTTGTATAAAGTTTATAATAGTAGAAACTGATTTGATTAAGAATGTAAATAAACATTAGTTTGGTTTATTACTTATCATGTTGTGGTATAAATTAAAGTTATTTATGTAAAAATAATTATGTGTAATAATGTCTTAGTAAAAAGTTATATGTATTTAAGATTTTTATATCTGAATTAAAATTAAACACGATAATATTATATTAAAAGAGTCTTTTCGTTAACATTGATTGAGATATATCTTATATTAATACATTTAAATTAATAGTAAAGAGATTTCATTAGGAAACAAAATTCATTTGGATTCCTTTTATGATATCTTGGTGCGAAACGTTTCTTCGAACGAGATTATTTGAGATAGCAGAAATCTTGTGTATGATCGCGATGGTCTTGTGCAGTAGAAATGTCATTGTTTTATTTTGAATGATTACTTGTAATGGATTTATCTTAGTTTTTCTAAACTTTCATACGTAAATATCGTTGCTTTAGTAAAATATTGAAACAATATAATTGCTTACACATCATATATTTATTCTTATAGTATGTTACGTATCTTATCAAATCTCTTATTGTAATATTGCTCTCGGTAATTCGCGTTCGCCTAAATGCGCAATTTTTGCTCTGTTTTTGTGGATATTTCTTATTTTATTATGGTCGCGAATAATTAAGTTACCCATCGTGGTAATTTCCAAGATTTCAAAAGGACCAATGTAACTCGATTCTAATTTATTTTTCCTACCTCCGCGTAGTTCGAATATAAAGTCACCAACTTTAAAATCAACGGATTTAATTTTGCGATCATAATAAAACTTCGCTTTTTCCTTTGCATTATTCAAATTTGTAGCGGCTAGTGCTCTTAATTCTTGTAGTTTTATATTTAAATCAGCTAGATACTCGTCATACGTTCGATCTCCTGGGTTCATTGTTGAAAATGAAGTAGGAGTTCTTGCCTTTTTTCCAAAAACTAATTCGTATGGCGTATGTCCTGTTGCTTCGTGGCGCGAAGTGTTAAAACAAAACATTGCCAAGGGGACAAGCTTTGCCCAGTCGCGTTCGATAGATAAGTAGCATTTTAAATATTGTGTTAAGTCATAATGACTTCGTTCTACTGAGCCGTTAGATTGCGGATGGAAATGTGAACAAATGTGATGTTTAATTTTGAACAATTTATTGAATTCTTTATTGAGATTACTTATAAAACATGTACCTTGGTCAGTTAAAATATTAGATGGTACACCAAATATGCAAATATAATTTTCTGCGAACGCTTTACAAACACTCATAGCGGATGCATCAGTTATTGGAACTGCAACTGAAAACTTTGTTAATGAATCTTGTATGGTAAAGATGTACTTCAAATCCTTATTTTCTCCTCCAGGTTCCTTAATTGGCCCGTATAAATCCATCGATACAGTTTGGTTAAATTCTCCCTCAGTATTTGTTATCGTTAAAGGCATGCGAGTTTGTATTCTTTGTCCTTTGCTACGTTGGCATTCGAAACATCGTTTTATAAAACTTTCGACATCGTCCTTCATATTTCTCCAATAAAAGTCGTTTATTAGGCGAAAATAAGTCTTTCGAACACCGCGATGTCCACCAGTGGGCGAACTGTGAAGTTCTTTTAAAATCTCAGGACGTAAGTGCGTTTCGGGTACTACGAGAACGCGCTTACATATAGTGAATACGCAAGGTGTTTCGCAGAAATTCCTATCTATTGTTCGTTTTATTATATTCCATACTCTAGGACTGACGATTTCGAGGTCGTATGGTACTCTTATATCTTTCACCTTGTGTTTTTCCATGAGTTTCTTTAATATTTTAATCCCTTCTTCGATTGCGTAAAACGATGGTCTAGTACTTATGGTGTCTTTTATTATAATTCCGTAGATAAATGTCGATCCCAGCTGCATCGCGATTACTTCACCAACTTCGGGGTTTTGGGATAATAGTTTAAATTTGTCGAATTTATTTTTCTCGATTAATAATCGCATTACATTTGTATTTATATCACAGTCCTTTGTAAGAAGAAACATAATATGACCTGGCTCTTCAAATAAATGTTGATCAGATTCGTTAATTATATTACTCAGTGTGTCGTTGTCTGAGAGTACGTTATCAGTTGAATGAGTCGAGCTACTATCAGAGTCGCTGGACAAGGATTGTATGTCTACATCTGATGTAGCGTCGATGTGTTCTTGGAAATTAGGCTCGATTTCGCGTAATTCATTTTCTGCGTTTATATTATCGTTCGTTTGTGGCTCGATGCGTTTATCTTCGTTGAGAGGAAAAGGAGATCTATGTATAGTGAATAAAATTTGCGTATCTAAGAATAACATTCTGATACTAATAATAAGTTCATTCCATTGATCAGCAGTGATGATTTCTTTATCGACTCCTAATTTTACTCTCTTTATTGATTTATCAATTAGATAATTTTTTAATTTTCGTAACATGTGTAATATATCATTTATATCGGCTGAGCCTGGGTGATCGGTTTTTACAATGAGGCCATAAGTGCATATTTTGGAATTACTTGTGATAATAATATCTCCAACGTCTGGCTTTGGTATATTATTTTGAGAAATTAGTTTGTTTTTTATTAAATAATCGATCATTTTTGTATTAGATCGTAAAGTTCGTGCAGTTAAATACACTATCTGTTCATCACTGTATAATAAAGGTTCGTCGGAGAAGCGTAAGTTGCTCCTGAATTCTTGATTTGTTTTCAAGAATGGTCTGCAATGAGTGCGTAATTCATTATCATTTTTTAATTCGTCTTCTTCATATTTTTTATTGCTTTCTTTATTTCGCTCACGTCCGGGTGAGTTCGATTGTTTATTAGTAGTATTATTTTCATGAACTGGCATGTTCGCTTTATATATTTTATTGCTTTCTTCTTTGTTTTGCTCACGTCCGGGTGAGTTCGATTTAGTAGTATTGCTTTCATGAACTGGCATGTTTGTTTTATGTATTTCGACTGTAGTTACTATATCTTTGCGTTCAGGTGAATTTGATCGACTTGAATCGCTGTCATAGTCATTATCTGGGCCGAGAGCTGGGCCTGTTTTAAATTGAGGATTAGGTAAGAGAGACGTGTCGTCAATAAATTGTTGTCTTGACAGACGATATTTAGCGATTGTATGTTTGTGTTTTTCGCTGTCGTACACTTCAATGTCGTCTGGATCAGGATTTCCATGCTTTTGGAGCAAGTGTTCACGATACTTTTGACGCGTAGTTCTTTCTGGTATCTGTGTTAGTTCGTCTTGTGTCTTGCTATCTGTGTCTGAGTCAGAAATATAAGTCCAATAACTTTTCTTTCCTGGTTTGCGGCCTCGTTTTATAGTACTTTCTTGCGTAGTAAATTCCTTTCGGGGGATTTTTCTACGATGATCGTCATTAGAATCATCTGATGAAGTAGGTGGTCTTTCTCTTTTACCTTGCTCATTTCCTTTTAGCAAATTGGTTTTTGTTTGTTGAGCGTTTATTGGTAACGCTTTACATTGACTAATCTGTACGGGATTGCGTGATAAGGCATCAGCGTGGTTGGTTTTACCTGGGCGATATTTTATTTCATACTCATAATCGCTTAGTTTTATTTTCCACCGGGCTAAGCGCGAACTGGGATTTTTGAGGTTCGCTAACCATTGAAGCGGTTGGTGATCTGTATAGATGGTAAATTTTTGTCCGTATAGATAAGGGCGGAAATGTTGAACGGAATAAACAATTGATAAAAGTTCACGTTCGATTACTGAATATTTTTGTTCAGCATCGTTCAAAGTTCTGGATGCATATGCGATTGGTAGATCGTTATTATCTATTTTCTGGCTTAATACTGCGCCTATTGCGTAACCGGATGCGTCCGTCGTCAAATTGAATGGTTGACTAAAATCGGGGTATTGCAAAATAGGAGCATTACAGAGTTCATTACGTAGTGTTTCAAATGAGTTGTCCCGTTCTTCGGTCCATATAAATCGTGTATTCTTTTTGAGAAGTTGAGTTAAAGGTTTAGTTAATTTTGCGAAATTATTTATGAAACGTCGGTAATAACCGGCCAATCCCAAAAATTGTTTAATTTGTCTAGGTGTACGAGGCACAGGAAAGTTTTTCACGGCTTCAATCTTTTTTGGATCAGGTAACACACCTTTATCAGAAATAATATGCCCTAAGTAGTTAACAGATTGGTGTAAAAACTCGCATTTTTCCGGTTGCATTTTGAGGTTTGCGTTACGCAAACGCTGTGTAAAATGCATAAATTTAGTTTTGTGTTCATCTAGGTTTTTTGAGAATATGACTACGTCATCCATGTAGACGAATAGTTCACTTCCTTGTAATCCTCTAAGGACATTATCCATAAGTCGTTGAAATGTCGCGGGTGCGTTCTTTAACCCAAATGGAAGACGATTAAATTCGTATTGACCGCAAGGAGTTACAAACGCGGTTTTTTGTTTATTGCGCTCAACCATAGGAATTTGGTGAAATCCTGAAGCTAGGTCGATTGTTGTAAAATAGCGTGCTTTGCCGAGTCGGTCTAATATCTCGTTTATGTTAGGAAGGGGGTAGGCATCCGAAACTGTATGTTCATTTAATGCTCTGTAATCTATGACCATCCGCCAACGTTTGGTGCCATCGGGGCCCGGTTTTTTAGGCACTATCCATACGGGAGATGCGTATGGTGAGTTTGATGGTCTAATTATATTTTGCGCGAGTAATTCGTCGACTTGTTTTTTGATTTCCTCTCGGTGTACTGGTGGATATCTGTATAACTTTGTTCTGACTGGTTCGTTATTGTTTAGTAAGATATTGTGTTCGACATAATTTGTGGCTGTTAGATTTTCATCTGGTAGATGAAATAATTCGGCTGAGTTTCTTACAAGTTCTAGTACATGATCCTTTTCTGTTTCGTCCAGGTGGTCTAGATTGAGTAATTTCTCTACTTTGTTAGCTCTATCGAGACTTTCTGTATTACATTCATATTTCAGAATCTTAGCGGTTTTAATTGTTTTTTCGGTCACGCATGGTTCGATTGTTTCTATTTTGTCCAGAGATATTACTGGTGTGGCGAATTTAATTTCTTGGTTACTTGTGTTAAAGGCATAGACATATGCAAGGTCTTTGTCAACAGAGACGATAGCGTCGCCAAGAAATAAATCAGGATGAATATACAGTCGTTGCATATATCCAACAGAAATTTCGTCAGCATTTGTAATTCTTACGTGGATTAATTTTTTGCAACGAGCGGGTATGTAAGTTACTTCATCACGATCGAATGGTACAGTAAGGTTGCCTATGATCAGCAGTGATTTTTTGAAAGATATATCTACTCTCTCACTCTTGAAAAACGATGAACCTAGTATTCCATTTTCATTTATAGGAAATTTGCCTTTAATTATCTGAAATTTAGCTGTGATTCCACTTAAGTTTATATCTACTTCGCCAACTGTATTTAGGGTTCCGCTGGTTATGCCGCGCAATTGGTATGTAAGTTTTGTATTTGCAGTTAAATGCGATTTTAAACAATCAAGACTGATCAAATTTACATCTGCTCCGGTGTCAATCAAGAAACGTCCTGCCTGGGTTTTTAAATCGGAACTTGGTATTGTTACGACAGGTGGGCTAGCAGTAGCAGTAGGTGTCGTTAGTACTCGAGCTTTTAAAGTCGATCTATCGACGTGTGCTCTTGACTCAGGTCGCTCGGTGTCTGAGTCATGGGATCGTTTAAATTTCCTTCAGTTATTTCGCTATCGATATGACGAATTTCTGCATTTCGATTTTCTTGTGAGCGAGAAGAGTTTGGTAAATGTTGTGGTTGTCGATAGTCTTGATTTTGAAAATTATTGCTTGAATTATATCTATCGTTTTTACTGTTAAAATTTCGGTTATGTGGATTATTAGAATAATATTCATGGTCTTGGCTAGAATTTTGTCTAAAATTCTGGAACCTGTTTTGTTGTTGGTCTGAGCTACGAGTGTTAGGCATTCGATTAAAATTATTATGATTATTGAAAGGCGATCGGTAATTATTGCTCGCATTTCCGTTCCTGCTATAGTAATTTTGATTTGTGAATTGGTTATTTCTTTTCTGTACTATCAATTGTTTAAGAGTATAACATGTGTCAGTGTTGTGTGTACCGATTCCGTGTAGAATGCAACGCAAATTTACGGATGGAAAATTATTGAATCTATCAAATGTTTCGGTTTCTATTCGTCTGCTTAGTATAATGGCCTCGTCGAGAGTTAAGGGTGAATCAAGACGTGTACGTAAGCCTATTTCTATTGGCAAATGTTTTAAGAACTGATCGAGAGCTATCTGTTCAATCTGTTTCCTTGCTAATCGTTTTTCATCTGCAGTGAATTCATTTGTTTGGTTTAGGTGAATTATAGCACAACAGCGTGCATCATCGAGGCGTTCGCCAAAAGTCGCAACGGTATCTTGTGGTAACATGTGTTGACGCATAATCGTTGAGAAATAATAAGAATAACCACGCCCGTCTGTGAATTTGGAATTAAAATCGTTTATAAGTTCGTTGATATCGGTATAATTTTCGCGATTTCGTAGGTAGAGATTTCGAGCAGCGCCTAATAACTTAGAGTCTAACAAACAGATAAAAGCTTTTCCTTCCCCTGGCTTTAGGCATGAAGCCAAGTTTCTTATGGTCCGTACAAATTCGGATACGGGTATGTTAGACCCGTTGAACATAGGTAAGGCATCACATGCCTCCTTTGCTCTTAACGAGCCTAGATTTTCGGATAATTCGTCCGTGTTATTTGTACTGGTAGTTTCTCCGGTCGTAAGTTTTATTTTTGTGTCTTCTGTTGTATCTTTACTCATTTTGGGTGTTTAAGCAATACAAGAAATCTAACCTTTTATTGGCTGATCTCGATGTCTTCTGGCCTTCCTGTAGTCCTGATGGGTGCCACTCAGTAATTTATAATAGTAGAAACTTTTATTGGCTGATCTCGATGTCCTCTGGCCTTCCTGTAGTCCTGATGGGTGTCACTCAGTAATTCACTTATGTATTTTTGTTTTTATGTTCGTGTTTTGTGCACATCCTGTCCGCAGCGCCAAAAATACTGTTATGTCTTTGTTAAATACTTATAGCTCTGGTTCGTCAAGAGCCGAAATAAAACTTCAAGATTTCGATTACTTATACTTTTTATTTAGTCGCGCCAAGCCTTTACAAATTTGCGAGTATAGTGTATGTGTGGTGTACGTAGATCTGACCGTGACTATGGTCGGTGGAGAAGTCTCCCCGATGCAAAGACGATCATTGCTTAAATAGTACAGGGCACTCCTTTTGAATTTAATAGCTTGGTCATTTGGAAATTCTTCCTAGAATCCTATCTTTGAAAAAGTGTAAATTCTATGAAAACGGGAAAGTTTCTAGTTTCATATTGCATTGACTTTGCAAATTTTGATTATACTTTTGTATTTTATCTATTGATGGTGCAATGCATCGCTCTTTTAATCTAAGAAAAGTTATAAAAGAGTTGTGGCACAGAAAGCCTTTTCATGTTACTCCTTTTTTCATAAAGACACAAAAACTAACAATAAAAGGTGAATTGAAATACTCATTTTATGAAATTACTGATGCGCATCTTGTTTTAATTTCGTATTACATAGGATAGAATCTGACTTTGCAAATTTTGATTATATTTTTGTATTTTATCTATTGATGATGCAATGCATCGCTCTTTTAATCTAAGAAAAGTTATAAAAGAGTTGTGGCACAGAGAGCCTTTTCGTGTTACTCTTTTTTCATAAAGACATAAAAACTAGCAATGAAAAGTGAATTGAAATACTCATTTTATGGAATTACTGATGCGCGTCTTGTTCTAGGAAGAACGGCCACCTTCGACCCATGCGGCGATTGAGTTTCTCGAAAATAAAACTGCAGTCATGATAATTCAAATAGAATTTGAAATAAAGTTAAATTGTGAAGAATAAATTATATTATAAATCGCGGTCATGACAGCTACTGGGGCCCCGTGGATTTATTTTCACGAATTATTCGTGAAAATAAATGAAAATTTGTTTATGCAAATTTTTGTATTAGTTTCCTTTCCTTGGTCTTAGAGTACTTATATTTAGTAGTGAAATTATTCGTGAAAATAAATGAAAATTTGTTTATGCAAATTGTTTTTTATTAGTTTCTTTTCCTGGTCTTAGAGTACTTATATTTAGTAGTGTATTTATAATGTCGCGGAGGCTTTGACGTGACATATTAGCATTAATACATGATTACAATATATGATAATGGCTTTTTGGGACCTTCATTTAGGTCAGCCTATTGTTGATCCATATGGTTTATAAATGTTGTCCTTAGTAGTGCAGGGTTGTCCGATGTGCCTTTCTGCTTCCCTCGTAGTTGATTTTTGAGTTGCCTTTGAATTTTGTTAGATTGTTCACGATTCTGGTTTTCAGGATTCAGTTTTTCCTGAAAACATAACATAAGCGGCAGAGACTTGTGCTTGGTAGATTTTGTTTGTTAACTTATTGTTAGTACGAATTTCTAATATATATATATAGTAGCGAATACAGGAGTTGTTAGAAAACATATATAATTACAGAATATTTTCGTGATAATATATATATGTATGTTTATAATTCTATATAGATAGTTTAATGTAATTGATTATTTTGTTATTATAATAAAAATTTTTATGTATCCTTATAACATATATATATTTTAACATGCGTGTACATTATTATAAAATTTGACGTATCTATACAAGCAGGGATTAATTATACCAATTTACCATCGCCTAAAGACGTGTTTTTCACCACTGCTTTTGATAATGTGTTCGTTTATTAGTGCTTCTTCAATGCACTCGCGACAAGTAACTGCGGGACGGCGATTAAATATTATGGTAAGACATCGTTTGCAGGTTATGGTACGTGATTGCAGACTTATGCTGTGCCATTCAGAATGTTGCCTGAATCTGGATCGATGGAAGGAATGGAATGTGTTTACACAATTCTGGCATATATAGCTTTTAATTGCTGGGTATGAATGAATATATCTTTGGCCGGCGGCAAGAGTGTAGCATGTGCTTTTTAATAAGGTATCATATGTTTCTGGATAATTTTCTGGTAATACTCCATCTATTTGTGCTACAGGATCAATGTATCCCTGTTTTTCCTCTAGTATGGCACTTAATGGTAGCTTCATTTTTCTAGAAAGGGAGAAAAGATTATGAGAGGGAGGGATATTAAACAAATGTAGTCTAGAAAAATGGTTAATTCTTAATGGTTTCTATTGTCTGTATTATTATTATTATTTCCATCAGCATTATCGGGTGTATTGTTTCTATTGTTTCTTAAGTATAAGAAGTGCGCGATTGTTTCCCAAAATGCCCCAAGTAATAGGAGTGACCAGCCATAGACGGAATGTAGTGCAAGGAGATTTATTATCGTATTAATTAGTGTTTTAACCAATTGAATACTGAAATAGATTCCTAAAATGCCGACACTAGTGGCTCCAAAGTCACTAAACCATCCCCACATCTTTTTCCAGGTTGAATGTACTATGTTCTCGATTAGATCTTCATCGAATAGCTGATTGAAGTTTAGGCCCTGTTTGGATGTATTAATACCGGATGATATACGCGTAAGAATATTAACCATTACGGCTTGTTCACTAGGATGCATTATATATTCACGTAGTCGTTGTAGGTCATTGTTAGTGTAAATTCCGGATTTAGCTAATTTGTTAGGGTCTGCATATTTCCATGATGGTTTCGTATCTGGTCGTATGATTTCTGGAGGCATTGTTTCTACGGGAGAGGGTATCATTTTATACCATCGTCCATCTATTTCGAATGTTGTAGGTGTCATCATATTGCATGTTATTTCATATCCTTTACGACGGAGAATGTGTGTTCTTGGAGATAAGAAATAAAGTTCATTATTATTTCGAACTGCTAATTCTCTGTAACAGCGGTCTGTGTTAGCTACTGTTACTTCTACTGGAATGCATTTCATTATCAAGAGAGCTTCTCCTATTACTAATGCTGTATAACCCTTTTCTTTCATAAATGTTAGCGCGAATCCATCGGGGTCTAATATCGCTAAAATATGTGCATTTTGGAGTATTCGACGTTCTAGTTCGCATTTTTTTTTCAATATGTCTTGATATAAAGTTTGAAATTGTGTTTTTATATGTTTCTCTAAATATACGAATTTACTATTGATGTAGTTGAATATATCTAGGTCCTGAGTTTTTATAGTTGTTTTACTTTTAAAAAATTCGCCTTTGTTTCCTTCAAGGATGAATAGTTGCGGATGTTCTGTGGTGATGATATTGTATCCGCATATGTTTTCTGCTTTTGATGTGGATAATGTAAATGTTATTTCATCGGCTGTTACGACGTAGACGGTTTCAGCGATATTCTTTTTATCTTGTAGTTTTGTCGATGGTCCTTCGTATAATACGGTGTAACTATCGAAATGACAGGAATTGTTGGGATAATCTGCCCAATACATTGTGCTTCCTATATGGTCATTACAATATCCTAGATCCAGAGGGCAACGGACGCCTTGTGGTGTTAGTATTGAATTGTCATTTAGTTGAATCTGTCCTTCGAAATCAGTAAGAGTTATTTTCACAGTTGCTTGAACGACAACACCTTCCCATGATCCATAGTCATCAGCATATGAGCTACCATGACATTTGCCGTTATGATCTACTGATCCTGCGAGGAGTATACTATAAGAGATTGTTGAATTTCTTTTTATATTGTCGAGTATATTATTCCCGATTGTTATTCTTCCATTTTCTTGTAAACCGTAACATTCATCTCGCGATAATTGTTTGAGGTATGTTGCTGTTCCGAATCTAACCATGAATGTGTGTGAATGCATTCCGCAATGGGTTATTTGGCAATTTATCTCAATATGACAACTTATAATGTGTGTATATGCATAAGAAGTTAATTGTAGGAGTTGTATATAAGCGTTAGTTGTGTTTACGTCGTATGAAGATACATCGCAATTTCCAATATCATTTAGCGAAATTTTAGATATGTTGGAATGGCTTGATCCACAGTCATACCCAAACAATCCCATTACGGGTGTTATTAATGCGATAACTAAGCATACTTCGAGAAAAAGGATCATCTTACATCAAGTATGTTAGAAGTGCTAAGGTTTGCGTTTTGGATTTCTTCGATATATGTGCGTCTCTCCTAGAAAGAATATCTTCTTGTGAGTGATTTCCAGGTAAGTTGATTTTATCTTAGCATATAAATATAGGGCGAATTACAAAAAGTTTTCATTTAGTGAAGATGTGCGATCACACACTGTATTCATTGGTAAGTATTTTACGTATACATTGTTATATATATAGAGAGAGAAGGGAGAAGAAAAAGAAAATCTTATTTGCTAATGAAAATCCTTTTCTTCCATCTAGGAAAATATTAATAACAGCGATTTCGCTGTTTTTATATCTGGGGAACCATTCGGCCTAGATATTCTAGGTCAGGAAGGTTTTGCGGATATTTCCGAAGATTTCGAGGATGTCGTGGACCCTTCGGTTGTAGAACAGGAGATCTTGGACCAGATCAGCCTCGAGAGTCCGATGCAGGACTTTCAGGATTTTGCTCCTGAGGAGTATTTGGAGGTCCAAAATTTTTTGGGCCTAAACTATGACCTAGAGGAAGAACAGGTTCAGCCTTTGGACTTGTCGCTGCCAAGTTCATTCGTAGATTCGACAGTACCTCGTCGAACCAGGCCTGAGGATAATGGACCGTTCGCACCATCGGAGGTAGGTTTTAAATATGATTTGTTGTACAGACTTCCCAATATAATGTAAATTATTACGACTTGTAATGACTTGTTTAAGGTGCTGTTGGCTATGGATTTCCTGTCTACAAGGGTCCCGAACGTTCTTCCTGGTACTTTATATCAGTACCTTTTAGTAAGGGAAGTGCGGTTTCAAGACAGTGAACTTGTGCTGCGCTCTTATGTTATACAGTGTAATGGATTAAATTACATAGTAGACTTATATATGTTGTAGTGTTAGTGTTGTATATTTTTATTATAAAAAAAAATTATTTGCGTTGTAATTATAAATTAATTTGTAAGGTGAGGTGTTGTCTTGTTCTTCGTGCAGATGGGTAGGTTTATTATATACAATCTTGTTCTCTTATGAGTTGAAAAAAAAAAATGCTTTTTATAGGTGTATTTGCGAAGTTCAGTTTGTTTTATTCTATATTCAGCGATGTTATATTTGTTTTATTAGTAAATAATTCGAAAGTCTTCTCTTTTATTCCTAACGTGCTTGTTTATATATAAAATTTTTTTTTGCATTTATTAAATTATTTTTCAATTAATTTAATGAAAAGGATTAAAGGAACTCGATCTATTTATTTTTTGTACTATATTGTTTAAATAATAAGTTACCAGCAAGTTGAATCTGGATAATAAAAATGATTATAAGAATAAGTATTTGAATAGTTATTTTTTTTTTTTTTTTCACATTCCAAGTTCATTCTCTACGCACGACCTCATAATCATATCTTTGTAATTAGATCTGTGTAAGATATAGGTCATTCATTCTTACTTGCTATGTGTTTATAAATTTTGCTCGTAAGATGCTTGTTTCGTGATACATTTTATTAATCATATTTAAAGGTAACTAAATTTTATTTGTTCTGTAACTATTATTAAACCAAATTATTATTATTATTATTATATATATTTATTTTTTGTTTATTTTTTTTTTTTTTGTATAAAGTTTATAATAGTAGAAACTGATTTGATTAAGAATGTAAATAAACATTAGTTTGGTTTATTACTTATCATGTTGTGGTATAAATTAAAGTTATTTATGTAAAAATAATTATGTGTAATAATGTCTTAGTAAAAAGTTATATGTATTTAAGATTTTTATATCTGAATTAAAATTAAACACGATAATATTATATTAAAAGAGTCTTTTCGTTAACATTGATTGAGATATATCTTATATTAATACATTTAAATTAATAGTAAAGAGATTTCATTAGGAAACAAAATTCATTTGGATTCCTTTTATGATATCTTGGTGCGAAACGTTTCTTCGAACGAGATTATTTGAGATAGCAGAAATCTTGTGTATGATCGCGATGGTCTTGTGCAGTAGAAATGTCATTGTTTTATTTTGAATGATTACTTGTAATGGATTTATCTTAGTTTTTCTAAACTTTCATACGTAAATATCGTTGCTTTAGTAAAATATTGAAACAATATAATTGCTTACACATCATATATTTATTCTTATAGTATGTTACGTATCTTATCAAATCTCTTATTGTAATATTGCTCTCGGTAATTCGCGTTCGCCTAAATGCGCAATTTTTGCTCTGTTTTTGTGGATATTTCTTATTTTATTATGGTCGCGAATAATTAAGTTACCCATCGTGGTAATTTCCAAGATTTCAAAAGGACCAATGTAACTCGATTCTAATTTATTTTTCCTACCTCCGCGTAGTTCGAATATAAAGTCACCAACTTTAAAATCAACGGATTTAATTTTGCGATCATAATAAAACTTCGCTTTTTCCTTTGCATTATTCAAATTTGTAGCGGCTAGTGCTCTTAATTCTTGTAG
The DNA here is from genome assembly GCA_022817485.1 of Elgonia sp. ZL-2020. NCBI lineage: Eukaryota > Metazoa > Arthropoda > Insecta > Hymenoptera > Scelionidae > Elgonia > Elgonia sp. ZL-2020. Next base: position 6,345 of record JABFPH010000001.1, on the reverse strand, counting down.
TTTTATATTTAAATCAGCTAGATACTCGTCATACGTTCGATCTCCTGGGTTCATTGTTGAAAATGAAGTAGGAGTTCTTGCCTTTTTTCCAAAAACTAATTCGTATGGCGTATGTCCTGTTGCTTCGTGGCGCGAAGTGTTAAAACAAAACATTGCCAAGGGGACAAGCTTTGCCCAGTCGCGTTCGATAGATAAGTAGCATTTTAAATATTGTGTTAAGTCATAATGACTTCGTTCTACTGAGCCGTTAGATTGCGGATGGAAATGTGAACAAATGTGATGTTTAATTTTGAACAATTTATTGAATTCTTTATTGAGATTACTTATAAAACATGTACCTTGGTCAGTTAAAATATTAGATGGTACACCAAATATGCAAATATAATTTTCTGCGAACGCTTTACAAACACTCATAGCGGATGCATCAGTTATTGGAACTGCAACTGAAAACTTTGTTAATGAATCTTGTATGGTAAAGATGTACTTCAAATCCTTATTTTCTCCTCCAGGTTCCTTAATTGGCCCGTATAAATCCATCGATACAGTTTGGTTAAATTCTCCCTCAGTATTTGTTATCGTTAAAGGCATGCGAGTTTGTATTCTTTGTCCTTTGCTACGTTGGCATTCGAAACATCGTTTTATAAAACTTTCGACATCGTCCTTCATATTTCTCCAATAAAAGTCGTTTATTAGGCGAAAATAAGTCTTTCGAACACCGCGATGTCCACCAGTGGGCGAACTGTGAAGTTCTTTTAAAATCTCAGGACGTAAGTGCGTTTCGGGTACTACGAGAACGCGCTTACATATAGTGAATACGCAAGGTGTTTCGCAGAAATTCCTATCTATTGTTCGTTTTATTATATTCCATACTCTAGGACTGACGATTTCGAGGTCGTATGGTACTCTTATATCTTTCACCTTGTGTTTTTCCATGAGTTTCTTTAATATTTTAATCCCTTCTTCGATTGCGTAAAACGATGGTCTAGTACTTATGGTGTCTTTTATTATAATTCCGTAGATAAATGTCGATCCCAGCTGCATCGCGATTACTTCACCAACTTCGGGGTTTTGGGATAATAGTTTAAATTTGTCGAATTTATTTTTCTCGATTAATAATCGCATTACATTTGTATTTATATCACAGTCCTTTGTAAGAAGAAACATAATATGACCTGGCTCTTCAAATAAATGTTGATCAGATTCGTTAATTATATTACTCAGTGTGTCGTTGTCTGAGAGTACGTTATCAGTTGAATGAGTCGAGCTACTATCAGAGTCGCTGGACAAGGATTGTATGTCTACATCTGATGTAGCGTCGATGTGTTCTTGGAAATTAGGCTCGATTTCGCGTAATTCATTTTCTGCGTTTATATTATCGTTCGTTTGTGGCTCGATGCGTTTATCTTCGTTGAGAGGAAAAGGAGATCTATGTATAGTGAATAAAATTTGCGTATCTAAGAATAACATTCTGATACTAATAATAAGTTCATTCCATTGATCAGCAGTGATGATTTCTTTATCGACTCCTAATTTTACTCTCTTTATTGATTTATCAATTAGATAATTTTTTAATTTTCGTAACATGTGTAATATATCATTTATATCGGCTGAGCCTGGGTGATCGGTTTTTACAATGAGGCCATAAGTGCATATTTTGGAATTACTTGTGATAATAATATCTCCAACGTCTGGCTTTGGTATATTATTTTGAGAAATTAGTTTGTTTTTTATTAAATAATCGATCATTTTTGTATTAGATCGTAAAGTTCGTGCAGTTAAATACACTATCTGTTCATCACTGTATAATAAAGGTTCGTCGGAGAAGCGTAAGTTGCTCCTGAATTCTTGATTTGTTTTCAAGAATGGTCTGCAATGAGTGCGTAATTCATTATCATTTTTTAATTCGTCTTCTTCATATTTTTTATTGCTTTCTTTATTTCGCTCACGTCCGGGTGAGTTCGATTGTTTATTAGTAGTATTATTTTCATGAACTGGCATGTTCGCTTTATATATTTTATTGCTTTCTTCTTTGTTTTGCTCACGTCCGGGTGAGTTCGATTTAGTAGTATTGCTTTCATGAACTGGCATGTTTGTTTTATGTATTTCGACTGTAGTTACTATATCTTTGCGTTCAGGTGAATTTGATCGACTTGAATCGCTGTCATAGTCATTATCTGGGCCGAGAGCTGGGCCTGTTTTAAATTGAGGATTAGGTAAGAGAGACGTGTCGTCAATAAATTGTTGTCTTGACAGACGATATTTAGCGATTGTATGTTTGTGTTTTTCGCTGTCGTACACTTCAATGTCGTCTGGATCAGGATTTCCATGCTTTTGGAGCAAGTGTTCACGATACTTTTGACGCGTAGTTCTTTCTGGTATCTGTGTTAGTTCGTCTTGTGTCTTGCTATCTGTGTCTGAGTCAGAAATATAAGTCCAATAACTTTTCTTTCCTGGTTTGCGGCCTCGTTTTATAGTACTTTCTTGCGTACTAAATTCCTTTCGGGGGATTTTTCTACGATGATCGTCATTAGAATCATCTGATGAAGTAGGTGGTCTTTCTCTTTTACCTTGCTCATTTCCTTTTAGCAAATTGGTTTTTGTTTGTTGAGCGTTTATTGGTAACGCTTTACATTGACTAATCTGTACGGGATTGCGTGATAAGGCATCAGCGTGGTTGGTTTTACCTGGGCGATATTTTATTTCATACTCATAATCGCTTAGTTTTATCTTCCATCGGGCTAAACGTGAACTGGGATTTTTGAGATTCGCTAACCATTGAAGCGGTTGGTGATCTGTATAGATGGTGAATGTTTGCCCGTATAGATAAGGGCGGAAATGTTGAACAGAATAAACAATTGATAGGAGTTCACGTTCGATTACTGAATATTTTTGTTCAGCATCGTTCAAAGTTCTAGATGCATATGCGATTGGTAAATCGTTATTATCTATTTTCTGGCTTAATACTGCGTCTATTGCAAAACCGGATGCATCTGTTGTCAAATTGAATGGTTGACTAAAATCTGGGTATTGCAAAATAGGAGCATTACAGAGTTCATTACGCAGTGTTTCAAATGAGTTATTCCGTTCTTCGGTCCATATGAATCGTGTATTCTTTTTGAGAAGTTGAGTTAAAGGTTTAATTAATTTTGCGAAATTGTTTATAAAACGTCGGTAATAACCGGCCAATCCCAAAAACTGTTTAATTTGTCTAGGTGTACGAGGCACAGGAAAGTTTTTCAAGACTTCAATTTTTTTTGGATCAGGTAACACGCCTTTATCAGAAATAATATGCCCTAAATAGTTAACAGATTGGTGCAAGAACTCGCATTTTTCCGGTTGCATTTTGAGGTTTGCGTTACGCAAACGCTGTGTAAAATGCATAAATTTGGTTTTATGTTCATCTAGAATTTTTGAGAATATGACTACATCATCCATGTAGACGAATAGTTCACTTCCTTGCAATCCTCTGAGGACATTATCCATGAGTCGTTGAAATGTTGCGGGTGCGTTTTTTAAATCGAATGGAAGACGATTAAATTCGAATTGGCCGCAAGGAGTTATAAATGCGGTTTTTTGTTTATCGCGCTCAACCATAGGAATTTGGTGAAATCCTGAAGCTAAGTCGATTGTTGTAAAATAGCGTGCTTTGCCGAGTCTGTCTAATATTTCGTTTATGTTAGGAAGGGGATAGGCATCCGAAACTGTATGTTCATTTAATGCTCTGTAATCTATGACCATACGCCAACGTTTGGTGCCATCGGGGCCTGGCTTGTTAGGCACTATCCATACGGGAGATGCGTATGGTGAGTTTGATGGTCTAATTATATCTTGCGCGAGTATTTCGTTGACTTGTTTTTTGACTTCTTCTCGGTGTACTGGTGGGTATCTGTATAACTTTGTTCTGACTGGTTCGTTATTGTTTAGTAAGATATTGTGTTCGACATAGTTTGTGGCTCTTAAATTTTCATCTGGCAGATGAAATAGTTCGGCTGAGTTTCTCACGAGTTCTAGTACATGATCCTTTTCTGTTTCGTCCAGGTGGTCTAGATTAAGTAATTTCTCTACTTTGTTAGCTCTATCGAAGTTTTCTGTATTACATTCATATTTTAGAATCTTAGCGGTTTTAATCGTTTTTTCAGTCACGCATGGTTCGATTGTTTCTATTGTGTCCAAAGATATTACTGGTGTGGCGAATTTAATTTCTTGGTTACTTGTGTTAAAGGCATAGACATACGCTAGATCTTTGTCAACAGAGACGATAGCGTCGCCAAGAAATAAATCAGGATGGATATGTAGTCGTTGCATATATCCAACAGAAATTTCATAAAAATTTATAATTCTTACGTGGATTAATTTTTTGCAACGAGCGGGTATGTAAGTTATTTCATCACGATCGAATGGTACAGTCAGGTTGCCTATGATCAGCAGTGATTTTTTAAAAGATATATCTACTCTCTTACTCTTGAAAAACGAGGAACCTAGTATTCCATCTTCGTTTATAGGAAATTTACCTTTAATTATCTGAAATTTAGCTATGGTTCCGCTTAAATTTATTTCTACTTCACCGACTGTATTCAAGATTCCGCTAGTTATGCCGCGCAATTGGTATGTAAGTTTTGTATTTGCAAATAAATGCGATCTTAAACAATCAAGACTAATCAAATTTACATCTGCTCCGGTATCAATCAAGAAGCGTCCTGCCTGGTTTTTTAAATCGGAACTTGATATTGTCACGACAGGTGGGCCAGCAGTAGCAGTAGGTGTCGTTAATACTCGAGCTTTTAGAGTCGATCTATCGACGTGTGCTCTTGACTCAGGTCGCTCGGTGTCTGAGTCATGGAATCGTTTAAATTTCCTTCAAATATTTCGCTATCGATATGACGTACTTCTGCATTTCGATTTTCTTGTGAACGAGACGAGTTTGGTAAATGTTGTGGTTGTCGATAATCTTGGTTTCGGAAATTATTGCTTGAATTATATCTATTGTTCTGGCTAGTAGGATTTCGGTTTTGTGGACGATTAGAATAATATTCATGATTTTGGCTAAAATTTTGTCTAAAATTCTGGAATCTGTTTTGTTGTTGGTTTGAGCTACGAGTGTTAGACATTCGATTAAAATTATTACGGTTATTGAAAGACGATCTGTAATTATTGCTCGCATTTCCGTTCCTGTTATTGTAAATGTTTTCATTTCGATTTGTGAATTGGTTACTTCCTTTTTGCGCTACCAATTGTTTAATAGTGTAACCTGTGTCAGTATTGTGTGTACCAATTCCGTGTAGAACGCAACGCAAATTTGTGGATGAAAAATTACTGGCTCTATCAAATGTTTCGGTTTCTATTCGCTTGCTTAATATAATGGCCTCGTCGAGTGTTAAGGGTGAATCGAGCCGTGTACGCAAACCTATCTCTATTGGCAAATGTTTTAAGAATTGATCGAGAGCTATCTGTTCAATCTGTTTCCTTGCTAATCTTTTTTCATCTACAGTGAATTCATTTGTTTGATTTAGGTGAATTATAGCACAGCAGCGTGCATCATCGAGGCGTTCGCCAAAAGTCGCAACGATATCTTGAGGTAACATATGTTGACGCATAATAGTCGCGAAATAGTAAGAATAACCACGCCCATCCGTAAATTCACAGTTAAAGTCGTTTACGAGTTCGTCGATATTGGTATAATTTTCGCAATTTCGTAGATAGAGATTTCGAGCAGCGCCTAATACTTTAGAGTCTAATAAACAAATGAAAGTTTTTTCCTCCCCTGGCTTTAGACAAGAAGCTAAGTTTCTCACAGTCCGCACGAATTCGGATACGAGTATGTTAGAACCGTTAAAAATGGGTAAAGCATTGCAAGCTTCCTTTGCTCTTAATGAGCCTAAATTTTCGACTAATACGTTCCTATCGCTGGTACTAGACGTTTCCTCAGTCGGGATTTTAACCTTAATTTCTTCTGTCGTACTTTTACTCATTTTGGTAGGAATATGAAAGCGAAATCTAACCTTATATTGGCTGATCTCGTGTGGAAATCTGGCCTGTGCAATCCTTTGTGCTGCAATCTTTTTGCTGGCTAACCTAGTTGACCGGCTGCAAGGCGGGAAGTTTTTGGCAGATGTAGGTGATTGCTGGGACGTGCTGCGATGACTGCACGTACTTGCACACTTCTTTTGTCACTTTCACTTATATGTTTTTGTTTTGTGTGTATTTATGTTTTTGCCATCCTGTCCGTAGCGCCAAAAATTATATTATCTGTTATGACTTTTCGTTATACACTTAGCTCTGGTCCGTCTAGAGCCGAATAAACTTAGATACTTTTGGAGTAATTAATCTTTATTGAATCACGCTAAG